>JANIJG010018250.1:36208-55944 GCA_024611175.1 Megaceryle torquata | reverse complement strand
TCTCTCCCCTGTGGGGAGGGAGGGGGGTGAACAGAGAGCGGCTGTGACAGGGCTAAGGGGCTGCCCTGACCCTAAACACTGACAAGGATCAATATAGTGGTGAATCTAAAACTTCATCTTCCCAGATGATATTCCAATTTTTAAAATGACATAACTGCCAATAAGAGAAATTTAGACAGGTAAAATGGGAGTTGTCATTTTGTGATTTATTGTGAATTTAAAAGGGTTTAGATTAGATGACTGGCACCTTGTGTTAAAGTTCTAAATTTGAGCTAACCCTTTATTAACACCACCAGAAAGAAAAAGGTCCCTCCAGAAGGTGTTTCACCAGCTTATTTTAAGACACTTATCCCTGGCTGAGATGAATCACCCCCTGCAAGTACTCATACACATTTTTACATAGTAACCCAGCTTCTGAAACCAAGTGAATGCATGAAAAAAACCTCAGTTCAGATTTTCATTTAACTTATATCCCTTGATAATTCTGTAAGACAAAAACTTTGAAATGCCACATACTTAGGGTGATTAGACACTGGAATGGACTGCCAAGAGAGGTGGTGGAATCGGCATCCTTGGAGGTGTTTAAAGAGAGATTGGATGTGATGCTTAGTGCCATGGTCTAGCTGATGTCATGGTGTTGGGTCGTAGGCTTAACTTGATGATCTTGGAGGTCTATTCCAGCCTCAGAAATTCTGTGATTCTGTGATAGTCAATTTTAAAGTATTCATAAATGTGAGTTATCTTTTTTGATAAATGTGTCTATCTGTATGTTACCTTTATTGTATGTTAAGGACTGACAAGGAGAGTGACCTTGATACAATGAAATTTATAACTGTGAAACATTTAGAGAACAGTTTTTAGTAAACTGAAGTTGATATTTAAGACAACCAGGTTATACAACAAAGAATAGTAATGATAGATAAGATTTTCAAGAACAAACCTCATGAAAGTTGATTATTTATTTTTTAATTCTACTTATATTTGGCTTATCCTAAGTATATTATTTGTAATTTTTATTTTGTTTTTAAAATATATTAGGTCCAAATACATGAAGCTTTCAAATAGCTTTGAAAGCTCACGTGTCTGTAGTATTGTCATACCACTAGTTGCCTAGCATATTTTAGGTGGGTTTTGGTTTTTTTTTGGTTTGGTTTTTTCCTAAAACTTAGATGTCTTTTATTTTGAAGAATTAATGCTGTTCCTCTGCTAGAGAAGTTCATAAAACTTGTGTCAGGGAATAGCTTCTGTTGAGATAGTAGCACTAAAGTGTTCTGAAATATTTTGGAATATTATTTTTAACCTTTTGCTCTCTTGTGGACTAAGGAATCCATCGTACCTACAGTATAAGCATAGTAACTTTCCAGACCAAATAATCTGAGATCTATACTCTGGGGACTTTATTGCCAGAAAAATGGACAAATTAAATGCTGGCTAGACCTATGTTTTATTTTTTATGTCTGACTAGCTACTAGATTTCATTATGCTGTGGATCTGCAGCTCCTGGATTACACAACTAGCTGAGGCACTGCACTGTAAGCAAAAAACATATGTAGCATGCCTGGATTATCATCAATAACAGAGGTGACTAGCAGTGAGCAAGGCATGTCTCGTGCCAGAAAAGTGATGTTGCTGCACCTGCACTGAGCAGTCTTTGAAACAAAGGTTAATTGAGAGGTTAGAGTGATGATGCACTAAGTAGTTGAAGATGATATTGCAGCAAAACAAGTCACATATGCAACTAATTTGGTGTAAACCCAAACAAAGGAAACCTTTAATAGGAAAGCAGAGACCGTGTCATTACTTGTGTGGCAGGAATCCTTTTAATTATGCCACAGTAAAGTACTTCCTCTCTGCTGTATGCACTAGACTTGTAGTCAAGAGATTTGTTGCCTAGTGAATTAAAACCAGATTAGGAAAGGCTACCATTGCACAATCATCTTGTTTTGATAAGACATATTAAGGATTAATTTGATCTGCTTGTTCATTGAGTGCTACTGGAATCTGTGGACGTGCGTGTGAGAGAGTGGGAAAAGAAGTAATCAGGACAAATTTCATGCACAGCCCCTGATTTGTGAGTGTATTGTCTGAACAGACCAGAAGAGTTACTGAAGTTAAAGAGGTTTTGCATTTAGGACTGGAACACTGGGGTCACATTTCAATGGATGTCCGGGTGCCTCCAGATGTTCAGGAGTGTTTCTAGAATTTCTTAAGCAGGATAAGACTACTTTGACTTTGGAAATGCAGCCCCCTGAGTTTATCTGCAACTTTGGGTGCTTAAATTCTTTAGGAATCTCGTGTGTGTTTAAGCAGCTTTATGAACTGAGACCCAGGTGGCTGCCTTTCACACACAACGCCCCCCACCCCTTAACCAGTCCTGCTTCTCTGTCCTGTTCTGCCCAACCACTTCAACTTCCAGCTTTCTCAGAGCAGACAATCCTCATCCAGTGCTTTTTCTCAATTCAAAGGGGGTTTCCAATTCTACCAGGCAGTCTTTGCTACAGTTACTTGGATTTCCTACACAGTAAGGTAGAGATTTTCAAATGGTAGTCCACAGACTTTCAGGTTCCATAGCATATTTCGTCAGGGAAGTATATAAAGAATTGTCTTTTGTGATGATTGTTAAACCCTACTCTTCAATAATGTTGGAGACAACTGTTGCTATGCTTAAATTAATTATCCATGCCTTTCCAGTTTTGCTAGAAAGTATTTATGGTGTCTACAGATTAGAAGAAAAGTATGAAAATCATTACAATAAGGTACGAATTTTTCAGAAGTCATTATGATTAATGAGTTTGATGTGTCCCATGGTATCATCTTCTTAAATCACTAGCTTACTGGCTCAGGGCCAAGGCCTCATGTAAAAGTGTTCTGCAACAAGCGCACAGAAAATCTGGAGCCAAAAGAAAGTTTGCTGTGTGCGTGCACTGCATAACTGAAGTGTGTGCTTGAAGAGCAACAGGCGTACAGCGTGTGTCACATGAAGTGAAAACAGACTACATCATTCAGCAGAGCCCTCTTAGCTTGTTAAATCTTAGTTGTAGATGCACTTAACAGTGTGCACTCACAATCTATATGCAGAGGCTTCCATACAGGATCTTGGCTGATGTTGCTGGGTTTTAAAATGAATTGTGAGAAGAAAATGAGAGAAGAGTTGATATCCTTGTTGTGGTCTAACTGTGCTCTGCAGGCTTTTCTCTTAAATTGCACCAGTAAAACCACTAGATGATTCTGGGTAAAATGGCCAGAATATGCACAGTGCTGGGAGACCTGCTATGGACCTGTTCATTCCTCAGATGAAGGCAAAGTGACAGAAAGGATCAGGAATCAGGAGATCGATGGATATCTGACCAGTAGCTCTTACAACTTTTGCTGACAACCATTGCAGTAAGCTTAAGACCAAGGATTTGAGACATAATGTGAGTTTTGAGAATGTGTCTCTCTAAAGTAGTTTGTTTGCTCTACCCACTGTGACGGAAAACATTTTGTCATACATTATGTGACAAAAATGTACTTAAGTTTCAACCTTAAAATTTCAAACTTGTATTTCAAATAACCCTCTTTCAAAACCAACATTTTGTAAATCCATTCTGTTTAATTTCAGCTGCATTTTCCGTGTGATCTTGTGTTTCTTTGGATGATACCGAGAAGAGAAAAGCAGTAGATAAGGGAAAGGACAATGTACATAATTCATTATCATTTTTACCCCCTAACCTTTCAAGCATGAAATAAAAAGTTCATCATAGTTCAAAGTTAATGCTGGCAAGTGTATTTCTTTTACTAATGACAGTGAAAGGAGGATGCTTGTTTCATCAGACTGGAGCTGTTAGCTGGCCTTTTCTCCCAGTTGTGCTGTTATCTGCAGTGCCATTTCTGAAGGTTGTAGTCCTTTTGTTTGGTATATCTTTTAAAGAAATCAGGACTTTGGAAATATTTCATGGAATGATACTTTATTATTTTTCATTGTTAAAAAAAACAACCAAAGTTTTCCAGTAGCCTTGACAGCTGTGAAGAAAACTTGAGTGTTTCCTTAAGCAGTTCTTTTTTTTGTACGTTTGGTGGACAGGCAACGTTGTGGTTAGAGCAGGAAGGGATGGAAACTGGAACCGAAGGAAGGCTAGAAGCTCAAACATGTAAGCATTGGTGGTATAGTGGTGAGCATAGCTGCCTTCCAAGCAGTTGACCCGGGTTCGATTCCCGGCCAATGCAGTTGCTTTTTGAACACCAGCGGGTGGTGCTGCCATCCACGGAGACCTCGACACTTCAGCAATAGGCCAACAAGGAACTTCGTGACCTTTGACAAGGAGAGTAGAGCAAAGCCCTGCGGCGAGGACGAAGCTGGAGAGCAGCTTGGCAGGAGAGGGTGTGGAGGACCTACACCAAGTTGAACGTGAGCCAGCAATGTTCCTTTGCAGTACAGAAGACTAATTTTGTGTGCTAGGCTGCATCACACAGAGTATTGCCTGCAGGTAGAGCAGAGGGAACCTGAGCCTGCCCCATCTACTCACACACCTGGAGCGCTGACTTTGTCCAGTTCTGGAGAGAGTTCAGTGAAGAGCCACAAGGATGATTAAACTGCTGGAGCATTTCTGCTATGAGGAAAGACTGTGAGCCTTTGAAGCTGGAGAAGAGCTGGGCCTGTGGGGGTGTGGAATTTATTCATTTATTTAGATGGCTGAAGCCAAGTGCAAAGAGGGTGAAGCCAGGGAAAATTCAGGTGAGATAGGAGGAAAAATTTCTTTAGTGAAAGAGTAGTTAAACAATGAAACAGATTGCCCAGGGAGGTGGTGGAGTCACCATCCCTGGAGGTATTAAAAAAGCAAGTAGATGTGGCACTTCAGGGCATGGTCTAGTGACCATGGAAGTGTTAGGTAGAAGGTTGGACTTGATGATCCTGGAGGTCTTTTCCAACCTTGATGATTCTATGATTCTATGATTTTCAGTGGTGTGTAGTGGAAGGCCCAGAGGCAATGGGCACAAAGTGTAACATGGAAGGTTCTCTCTGAAGATCAAGAAACACTTTCTAACTGTGAGTGTGGCCAAGCACTGGCACAAGTTGCCCAGAGTGACTGTGGAGTCTCCATCCTTGGAGATATTCAAAAGCCATCTGGATACCATCCTGTGCAACTGGCTCCAGGTGTCCCTGCTTGAACAGAGGGGTTGGATCAGATGTCCCCTTGTCACCAACCTCAACCAGGTGCGACTCTGTAATTCTTGAGTCTAAAAAGTCAAGCCAAGGCAGAGGACCAATACAAGATGTTTGCAATTTCTCTAGGAGGGAACATGGCACTAGGAGCTGAGCTGAGAGACGAGGCAGCCAAAGGAAGGAGTGTTATTCCAGCACAGCTAGAGGAATGCGTACAAGCTATGGTTCACTACAGAGTCAGTAGCTTGTCCTTCCAGGAGCCATCAGATACATCAAAGTCTCGGGTTAAGTACCTCCCAGGAAGCTGCACTGTCTGAGTGCCCTTCCAGGTCTCTGGGAGTGCCAACCAGTTTTCATGATGCAATTAATCACTCTCAATCCCATGACTCAGAATCCTGTTGTACTTGATACCAGAGTTTTGACAACTCCTTCAGAGAAAATGTTCTATTGCCAAGTAATTTTGAAAAGAATTTGTATTCTGTTTCCAAACTCTGTTCCTATGGCAGTTGTAGACAGAACCTTCTCTCATGGCAGGCTGCAGTGTATGGAAGAATATTCAATTATACTGAATATTTACTTCTTTTCTTTCAGTCTCTTTTTTTCTTCTCTTTTTTTTTTTTTTTCTTCTCTTCTCCCAGGGGCTAGAATATACACTGATAGGTTTTTAGTAATCAAAAGAAAGAAAGGGATAAAGTATATGAGGCAGCCCAGGAAGAAGGTCTAGCCTTTTGCACTTCATAGCTAAAACCAAGTAATGACTCGAGTTCCTTGGAGGAGTGGAGAAATGGGGATACAGACTGTGAAAAAGCAGTTAAATGGAGATATACAAAAGGCTGATATTCAATCCAGGATCAAATCCTTTGTCTTTCTGGAAAAGAAGAGGTTCTGGGAACTGGATGGGAGTATGCCAGCATCAGACAATGGACTGAAAATCAAACTAGAGGGGTGTTACCTGCCCAGATTCTCATCTCACCTCCTAAGTTCCTAAACCTTAGCCACTCTACCTGAATCAAATTAGACTGCCGTTGGAAAAAAATACTTTGCTGTTTATTTTTTTAGTCTGTTATTTCTGCTTCAAACTATAAGACAATGCTATATATTTACCTGTCTGTGTAGCAGTTGTTCTCATAGAAAGTTCTGAACTTCCCATATGTGCTCCTTACAGTTTCTTATAGCTGTGGGCTTCTGCAGTAAATAGAAACACCAGCCTAGGTGTTTTCTCGTGGCTTAAAAGCAGTAGCTTTGCTGAAAAGTTCTATGCTATGAGATGCTTTTGGTTTCTTAACATTTTTCTGCACAGGGGACCAATGTTGCCTTTTGTTGTTTGTCTTTGTTTTGACACTTCTATTAAAATTGTGCTAAGTCAGGAGATGTGTAACTGTTCCTGTAGTCCCATGAAAGCAGTTGATGATAGAAAGAATCAAATAGTAGCACCTCACAGTCTATCAGCAATGAGCTATATTGTATATTTGCAATCATCTCCCAAGCAAAGTGCCTTCATCAGTCCAGGAGCAGAGTAAAAACCACAGTCAGATGCAACTTCATTGTTTCTCTTTGATTTCTTCCTTCTTTTGGGAGTGGGGAAAGAACTTCCTATTGCTAGTATGGATGGCTTAGAAACAGAGGGAGAAATTTCCTGTATTATTTCCCTCCTGTCCACTTACTCACTGCAGTAGCACAATGTCTAAAAAAGAAATTTACTACAAAACTTCTGCAGCATCTCTATTGAAAAACCAAAAACCAGTTCTTGGGCTTTCCATCTACAATAATCCAAGTATGAGAGCCCATTATTTTAAGTATCAATCAATACTGGAACTTCTTTTTTATTTGTTTTAAATGAATGATTTTAACAGTTAACATGCTGATATCATTCTGCTGCTTCCTTCAGCCTCCTACTCTGTGTATTCCCATTTTGGCTTTTGCCTTACGATTAATTTATCTAACATTGGAGTATAAAACAGACACATTCATTCAGTGTTTGAAACACGTTTAGTGCAAGTAAGTGTGAAAATACTGAGGGATTTACATGCTTGGTGCTGATAGGAGAAGGAAGGGAGGGAGGAAGAGACACATATACACCCAGAGAGAAACACCCACATGCCTCTCCGAGTGCATGATTTGCCTTACATAGCAATTACATTCTGCCTGATAAATGCATAATAAAATGGTATGTCTTTTCCATTTCTTTTTTTCACCTCCTTAAAAAAGACTCTGGGAATTTTTTTTTCTACAAAATTTTTGTACAAAATATGCTTATTTTGGGGCTATCTAGAAGAAAAAAAAATATACTTCCAAGAATCTTATAAAAAAGTCTATTAACACACATCTTGGCCTGAGATTTCTTTGAACGTCAAAGTAAGCTACAAGTTAATTCACTTGCATCCAGCTGCATTTGGTGGTACTCTCATCATATTGAGGAGGCCCTTTTCTGTTTCCATCTTTCACTGCTTCTGTCAAACAGTTTACAGAGAGGCAATATAAATTCAGCCAGAGCGCTAGGAATGCCATCAATGAGTTTGGGAGTTTACATTGTGTTTGTGTGAGGTCACTCCATGTTGTCTTCAATGATCAATGATCTAGTGAACGCTTTCAAAGCCAGAGGCTACCCTCAGTGCCTTTAGTTACTCCATGTTAGGTTATGTTTTATTAGGAGAGCTCAGGCAATTCTTCTCTTGCATTTTTATGTAATGGATTTGTGACTGTTCAGTGTTTTTTTGTGGCATTTTCCTGTACTAATAACAAGAAGTCAGGTGACCAGTAAGATAAATGATATTTAACCTAGTGGTGACAGATGTAGCAGAGGTGAAAGGGTTATATCTATTAATAAACAAAGTTTGAAAGCCTTTTAGCACCATCTTTCACATTATGCTTATCTGACCTTTTGTACAAGATGACTTCTACAGACTTATTACAATGGGAGAGGGGAAAAAAAGCCAACATCTTGTGGGTTTTTTTCTCTCTCTCTTTTTTATTTTAATAAAAAAATTAATCATTAAGAGTTTTATGCTGTCTTCCTAAATGAATGAATGAGGTGCTGGTGGTACTGCAGTTAGGATTTCACTTGGGTGAAAAAATGTGGCAGATTTATTTTGGTCCCAGTGGGTCCTGACATTTTAACCCACTTATCTCTGATTTATTCAGTTCCTGACAGTCCCGAAGAAGTGATGCATTTTGCCTGAAGGCTCTGTAGGTGAGGCAAATTGACATATGCTTTTTCTTTCTGTTAAGTGGATGATCCTCTCTGCAGTCCAGTGGATGAAGCAGGGGAAAATGGAAAAGGAAAATGTTCATGATAAGGATTTATATTATTTTTTCAAGGTCCTTGGGTTTGTTCTATTAAAAAAAAAAACACCCTTAGAATTTATCACATATAAACTCAGCCTTTAAAGGTCAAGGCCCAGGGGATCAATATCAAACACCAGATTATTGAAAAAATATTTCTGTACCACGATAAAGCTAGAAGTAATATGGTATCATTGGAAATAATTAGTTATTTTACCTTTCTATGTTAACAAAAACTGCTCAAAGCATGTATAGATATGACTCTATCTTGTTTAAGACTAGATTGAAGCATATTTCATATTTCTGAACACAGACAACACATTTGATGGCATATGGACCAGTCTCTGTCAGTAGAAATTTAAGCTGCTTCTCTCAATTGACACTCCCACCCAACTTGTTGTCATCTGCAAACTTATGAAGGGTGCATTCTATCTCTTTATCAAGATCACTGATAAAGATGTTAAACAGAAGTGGTCCCAATACTGAGCCCATGAAGCAACGGCTGCCTCAGTAACTCATCTTGCCTTTGGACTCTTGCTCGGCAGGGAGATGTTTTCTTGCCAGCTCAATGCCATGATGTGCAGAATCAGGAAGGTAATTTCTTGTACAAATGGCCATGTTCACAAGGCTGGGCTTTAGTCTTCTGTCTTTTTAGCTACATAGTATTTTATTTTTCACTGGAAATCAGTCGAGGAATTTTTTTTTTTAAGGAAATAAACTTACTCAGACTTCTGCTGTTTCCTTGTCTCATTGGTATTTTATGGGGTGAAAACCAAGTGGAAACCGAGGATAATTTTTCTTTTATTCACGTGTTTCTTGTAAACATTTACAATATAATAATGGTAATTTGAGCATAAGGTCTTCTAGAAAAAGGAAACAAGTGGTTTGTTCTACGTGAATTACCTTAGGGCTTGGCATTGTCATGGTTTAGCTGGGCATAAAGGGTCACCAACTGCCTCACAGAAACCATCAGCAGAAATCCTGAGTACGTCCCCACTTCATACTCCTGTCTCTGCATTTATCTATTTTGTTTTTCGTCTGAGGCTTCCCAACTACTTCAGACCTACTAAAGTTAAATGCCATAATCCAGTTTCCAACAGCACTAGGGCAAAATTGACTGTTGATGGACCACATCCATGTAGATGTCTAGGGCCTGATCCAAGTCTCCTTTGAGTCAAAAGACACACTGCCACTGACTCCACTGAAATTGGCTGACACCAATAGCTACAGGCACAACCAGAACAGGAGATTCTATTGTCTCTGTTCTGTATCCTCAGGAAGCCCAGGTATGAATCTCCATTTGGAAGACACTTTTAACATATTATTCAATTAGTAATTATTTTTCACTCCATCCCAGAAAGTACTGTTTTATTCTTGCTTGGTAAATAGACTAGTGTGTCTAGATGGTTTCTCAGAGAACTAAGTCTCTCTTGCATTATTTTCTCTACATTTCTGTCTGATGCTGCACAACGGTTCAAGTATAATAACTAACCTCAGTAACTCTTTCTTGACTCTCAGTGAGTCTTCCAACAGGGAAGAAAATTAAACCTCAAATAAAGATTTATATGATCTAAATAGCATATGCTAATTTTTTAGAGAGAAAAAAATAATTAAAAAATATAAAAATAAAATAAAATTTAAACAAAACAAACCCAACCAAACAAAAAAAACGACACACACACACAAAACCTCATGGTGTGCTTAACCTTTTCTTATGAAATGTTCCCAGGTGCTTTGTTGCACCTGTTTCTCTGACACTCCAGACACTGTCCCAAAGCAGACATAGCATTAATCATTAGATCCTTTACTCGTTCTCTGGTCAGTTCATTGGAACTGACCTCTTTCTGTGCTCACCTAGGAAAACTAAAAGCATAAATAATGCCATTGTCAAATCGTTCTGGTTTCTCTTTGTGCGTTCTTGGTAATTCTAGAAAATCTTTAAGACAGTGATCCTTGGTAGCTGGCACTGAGAAGGAAGCTATCTTAAGAGCAGCAGGTTCTGTCATCTGCAGTGCCTTTCTTACACGTTCTAAATGTCTAAGTGTCTGTGTCATATTTGAAGGAAGATTCTATAACTTCCTTCCATTAACATAGAATTTAATCAGTTTAGTTTTACATTAGGACAATCTGTTGATGACAAACACTTGTACTCTGAAGGTCTTAATAGACACTGAGATCTTTTCTCTTTGAAGATTCATGGATAGGAAAAAAATTATATTTATTAGTAAGTAAAAAAAGCATGTTGGCTTAAACGGGCTACACCTCCTGTTACCATAATGTTATTGGAATTCCAAGTCTTTAGTGTATTCTGTGCAGTAGTGAAGAACTGTCATTCCCTATTTTTGCAGATGGGGAAAAAAGGCAATGTAGTGATACTTTGTGTCTCTGAGGCATAAGAAAAAAGCCAGCTGATTGCCTCAGGATAATCTGTGGCAGAACAGCTACTTGAATCCAGGTTCTCTAATGGCCTGACCAGTGGGCTGTTCTTCCTCTCCTGCAGTTGGAAAGCTTATTTTAAGACTGCAAATACACCTTTTGGTCCCTCAGAGCAGTTTCCTCTCAGCAACTTCTACCAGCGCCTTGTATTCTGGCTCCTCTCTCTGTTATCTTAATTTCTCCCTGTGGCTTTGTAGACACCTCCCTCCACTTCTTTCATCCTACCCAGTTCTGGCTGAAATCTGTCCCCGTGCTTCCCAGCCTGCCTTTCAGTGTTGGGAAGTGGAATGGACAGATCATTAGTTCTCAATGGTTTTCTCAGTAGGTAATCCTAGCCAGATAAATTAGTCTGTATTTAAAGCCCTAGGTCAGAGGGCTTTACTTTGTGGACAGTGGGAGGGTCTGACTTTCCACACAGCAAAGGCAAGCCCTTAGAGAATGCCTCAGCACAGGCAATGCTTTTACTGGCAATTAGAGCCTATTTGGTGTAAAATTATAGGTCTCGTGTCTTTGGAGGAATATGCTGAAACAGTTATCTCTCCCACAGCTTTGTGGTACAGACATACATTCACTACAGAGCTCTGTGAATCCATGAGAGATTTTCATGGGGAAATGGGGTTAGAAACATCAAGCTCTTGGCACTCTAATTAGGTATAGATTGTTTTGCTGACTGCAGTGTTTAAAGCCTTCAAGTTATCCTTGGTATATGGTAGAACTAGTAACCCATTAGGGTCACAATACTTTTGCGATGTGTGATCCTCTCTATATTCTGGTGGTTTCATACCAGAGCAGACCACCCTGCCTATGTGGGGCAGGTCTTTTGAGTGTCAGCCCAGTCTCCCACTGTGCTGCCAGGGAGGAGATGGAGAGACACAAGATGTCAGGGAGATCTTCCTTCTGTGTCCTCCTTTCATGGGCTCTGTTATGAGGCCTTTATCCAGTTTGTGTCCTCCTGAAGCTCTTGCTCACATTACATGTCAGTAATACTCACGTGGAAGACTCGGTGATATAGCTTGAGCAAAGAAATGCTAAAGGCAATTAGTAGCATGGCATTAAGCAACCTGAAAAATCTGTACAAAAAATCTGGGTAAATACCTAGGTCAATTAGACCTCACTGAGTCCCATCCTGCCACAGATGACTGGCTGCAGGTTTTTGGCTAGTTAATTTTAAATCGTGTCACATATGAATACACTATAATGCTGTTACAGGAGGTAAACTTAGTCATAGTTTAACTAGAGTACAATGTGTTGTGAATCTGTCCAGTTTGACCACCAGTATGGAACAACTTTTCATTCAAAAGCTTTTGTTTTACATTCTATATTAAGTTTACTTAATATACATTACCAGATACTCCAGGGAGAATCAGCTGCAATCACTGTTTAGTTTTATCTTTGCAGAAATCAAATCACATAATATATCTAAATCCTTAAAGCAAAGTGGCAGTGTCTGTTCTGGCTCCAATTTCCCTTGCTCAGCACTTTTTTTTTTTTAGGAGAAGAAACCTCTTCATGCTTTCTCAGGAATTCACTACAGATTAGTTTAGATTCACTAACAAGGGAGCCTGGTGGAAACACCATAATGTTCCAATTTTCCACTTCTTCACCACAGATGTATTTTCTACCTATGGCAATTACATGCATGAGGATGGATCATAAAATGGTATTCAGTAAATTTAATTTGCATTCTTTCATATATTTCCAAGTTAACTTTTGATTTTGATGGAAAAAGACATAGCTTTAAACCCATCAAGCTCTCTTATAGAATAAGCCAAATAAAGCAGATATATCTTCTAGCTGTGAAATATGAATAGAATCTTTGTGGAGTCAGCAATGCCAGAATTTCAGGAGTGCATGGAGCTAAATACATTATTTTTACACCACATGAAAATGAGTTTAGTCAGGTCTCATTCTAGGCTTGAGCATAATAACCAGACACAATTTGCCAGAGATATTTAGATATCTACAGTAGCTTCAGGAAAGGATTACTGTGCCCTTCAGAATGAATCAGTTTCTTCTGGGTCACATATTTAAAGAAAGTCAGGATTTTTTTGGCTGATATTAAATGGAAGTTCTTTCAGAAAACAATTATACTATACTGGACCCCATCAACTGCATATCCAAAGCTGGGTGGGCATGATCTTCCTTGGGCCTCCTGAAAGAGGTTGCCTACAGTGTTTGGGGTTTTTTTTTATAAGATACCACAGATTTATAATGCAAATAAATGAGAGTCTGGGAACTTATTTACCTTAATTCTTAAATGATGCTTCTGAATCAGAACTCTCTCTCAGTTTTTTGGTTTTTTCTCCATGAGCATATTGGTGAACCTCTGTCATATTGGCCACTGTAGAGAATCTTCAACACTGGCAATAAAACTAATTATCTGTATACAAAATTAATGTTTTGGAAGGCACAAAGACACTTCAATTGATATTCAGGTGTTCAGCATGAAAGACTGATGGGCTTTTTTTTGGAAATTTCAGCATCAATTGGAAAGAGCAACAGTGCATGCCCAGCAAGCTCGAGCCAAAAAGAAAATTTTCTGTACAGCACAGTCTAAAAATATTTGGTTTCAATCCTCTTATTGATCTATGCCAAATGAGTGAGGAAACTCAACCCAGCTAAGTAAGGGCAGACTTTTGCATCCCAGAATGCACTGTAATCTGCCCCACTTTGGGTTAAGAAGTGGATTCACACTTTGCAAAGCAGGGAGTAGAAATAAGTGACCTCGGTGGGGTCACAAAGGCTCTGATACACATAATACTTGTCTTCTGTGTACGTGGGCAAACCCACCTACCACATCCATTTGTTCAATGCATTCTATGCATAATAAAACATTCCCAGTTAAATAATATTCAGCCAATACAAAAGCAGTCTATGGCATCTGAAAGAAGCTTATTTCCTCGGGAGTCAGAAAAAACAGAGGGTGTAACCAGAAGGGGAACAAAAAATGCCTTAAGATATTGGTTGCTCCTGTCACGAGGCAGAAAACAGATTTTTAGGTGCCTGCCTTTGTTGTAAAACTGATCTGTGCTCTTTCCAATGACAGCTCACTGCTACCCTCCCATACTACCTGGAAAGAAAAGAAAACCAAAGTAGTTATTTCACTTTATGAAGAATATGGATATCTAATTAATATATTCTCAATGGTGAACTAAATTTTGCTTGTAAAAGGAAGTAATATGTTTGAAAATACTATGTGCCTATTTGTGTTATATCCTCTGTGTTTGTCCTCTGAATTCAGTTGGGTAGCACAGACCTTCTGAGAACTGGCACTTTAATTTTAAACCAGTACCAAAACCCTGCCTGCTCTCTAAATTTATAAATTATTGACACAGAATCTGTGAGACTGTGCAACAGCTAATTGGCCCCACTGGTCAATTCTCAATGGTCCTGAGAAGTTCACTGGTTGCAGATAAAGGTTTTTTGCTGAGCTGTAGCCTGAAATATTCCCAGAGTTTGAACAAGTTCATGTTCTTTGCTTTTTAAATAGCACATATCAAGGCCAAGCCTTGGCAAGGAACAATGAGGTCAGGATATGCAGTTGGTAAGGATAAATATGACATCTAGAATCAGATTCTAACGCATGCATTTGCTCTTGAAATACTATATCTTAAAAAGCAGAGGTGGAATTTCAACTTCTTGTACCATTTGTGGTTGTAGATCTAGGAATTTATCTATGAAGTTAAGAGTGTATATCTCTAGAATGATCCGACTGTGTATTCATCTATCTGTTGTTTTATTATTTCTGTATCAAGAATTAATATCATGCTGTTATGGTTCTTAAGACATTTGCACTGACCTCTCTTAAATCAAGCAAGAAAGTTCCTTTGCCATCAAAATTTTCAAGTTTCTTCTGGGGAATTTTTCAGCAAAACTAAAAGTTTTGCCAAATGTTTCCTCACATAAGTCAAAAATAAAATTATGAACTGAGTCTTTCAAACTAAAACTGGAGAGGCTAAGTTTTGCTTGCTGTTACCAGGGAAACCTATAGGTTATATATAGGTTAGAGGTACCCTGACATTCTGTGTAAATCAAGGTCTGAGTTAGTTATCTAAATTCTCTATTTTTATGTGGAGAGAGTTAAATGGGATTCTAAATATCTAAATGGGATTCACAAAGGTGATGCACTAAGCAGAGGTACTGGTATTAGGTACAGAGAAAAGTGGAAAAGCTGGTGCACAGCACCCTGAAAAGAGTCAGGCCTCTATTACTGGGCCACCTTCATGGGCTTCAGACAGATCAGTTGCCTTTAAAAGTAAAAAACCTAAAAAAACCCCATCATTTTTTTAGCAGCTTCATCTCAGCTCATCACTATTAAATGTGAAGATTGTTAGAGAGCACCTTCCACTAAAGATACAGACTCCTCCCAGAAAGACTGCTAAGTTTACAAGTAGGAAATGTGCTTTCCATAATTACTTTAAAGAATTTTCTTAGAAATTACTTCAAGTTGAAAACATACAGTCTAAGATGACTGCAATACTGTCATATTTATTCATCTAAACTAAAAATCACCTTCAAAGGAGAATGAAGAAACATTTATTCGTGCGTCAGGAAAAGTTTGCTCAACTCAGAAACTCTAGCCTTCTTATTTTAAGTTATGACCAGCTACAAATATTTCAGAAGCCAAATATTACACATGTTCAGAAGACCCCAGTCAATCTTTTCCATATTTACTATTTATAACCTTTCTCTTGGACATCAGTGGGACTATGCACAGATGTAAGAAGAGACACTAGTAAACGCCTTGGCATGGTAGAGACTAAAACTGAAGGAGGATTATAATGACTGCTTTGAAGAGAGGAGAAGGAAAAGAATGGAAATAAGAATTTACTATGTGGCCTGATTATTATGTAAGAATGAAATTATGAGGAAAAAAAAGGCTGGTTTATTTCATTTAACAGGATTTGGGTAGCATATGTTATATTCTCAAGGCTGTTGATAAAGGCTCTGCAATTCTGATCATTTCCACTCATTCTGACACTGTGCTGTCTGGAGTTTAGGTTTGGTGTGGTGGGCAGGACGTGTTTCCTCCGGGCCTTGGCAGGATCGGAGACACCTCTCTGCTGCTGTGTGGTTTTTCTGCTATCTAATTCATATTATACCAGAGCTTCCCAGGGGAAGGTCGGGTCTAAAGTCTGGGCTGGTAAGTGGAAAACCCTCAAGGAGAACCCGTGTGCCGTTGGTTTCACTGATTTCATGATTTGCAACGAGTCACAACAGCCAATGTTCACACATAAGAGTGTTATGGAAACTGGCATTTCTTTTTATTTTAGAGCTGACAGATAAGAAATGAAGCCAATATTATGAACATTTCTATTAAACAAAGAACCAGTTTTTTAAAGCGATGAGCTATTAGCTTCTCATGTCCTGACCACATGCCAATTTAGGTTAAATACATTCTGCCAACCTAAATCCCTTTGGCAGTTTCAGCTGCTCTTGTTACTCTTTGCTTCTCCTTCTGGGGCCAGAGCCTACCACTGAATGTGCATGTTTCCACTGACTGATGTTCAAGGGCAGATTTTGGCTGCTGGAATTGTGTACTGTAGTGCTACTGGCTCAGAACTGATTTCTTCCATCCAAGGGGTAGCTTCACTGCACTGAAAAGATGATCCTTTTATTCGTACATGGTATTTGGAAAAGGAATAGGGAAGAGGAATAGAGAGCAAGGAATAATAGAGGTTTGAATTATGAAGCCTGCAGAGAACATTTGACTCTAATAGGGTCCTACTGACCTTTCTAAAACTGAGAGGCTGTGATGCTTTTACAAACTGCTGACATCCACAGTCTTCAAAATTTGGACAGTCGTAACCCATAATTAGGGGCTTACTAAGGACCTCCTTATGAAGACAAATTCTTGATGAGACACAGATGCTTGTCAGGGCTGTACCCATCTTAAAAAACTCTTAAAAAGCTGAATTTATGTTCTCCAAGTAATTTTCAGGGGTTTTGGCATCTCTAGTTAAAGTGGTGATGAGTCTGTGAGGTTACAGACAGCACAAAGTAAGTTCATTATCCTTGCATACTATGCAGAATTTTGCCATTTCCCTTTTAATTAGTGATATGTGTTTGCTTGTATGGTTTATTTTTATCAGGCAGACAATTCTTGCACACTAGGTTATATATCTTTAATGAAGACAAGGTCCTTCTCCTCTCACAACTGTAGAAATCAGAAGTCCTAAAGTGACATAAAGTTTGGTAATCTCAACCCCAACTGTGAGCATAGATGGCCTTGATGTGATATCAAAACAAATGAGAGGTGAGAATGTAATCATTTGTTACTAGGAAGCTGAATAAAGAAAGGGGATTAGATAGCAGGTCCTGGTGGGTGGGGAATTAAGGAATATGAGAGTGCTAAGCACCATCTGTTCATGCTGCTCTTGCACCATCAGCTGGGTGTTTCTGTTGCAGACCTCTCAACATCTGGCTGTGCTGCTGGGGTTGCAGGCTGCACCCCTGCTTTGGAGGGAAAGCATTACTTTTGCAGTGGAAGCTTTTTGCACCCCTACTTTGGAGGGAAAAGCATTAGTTTTGCAGTGGAAACTCTTTTTGCTCTGTTGTCTTTCTTCTTATGTATCTTGCCCCCATCTCCGACCTCAAACTCTGCAGAGTAACTACAACACAAGAACAATTCATGCAAATTGCATGTTTGCTAAGGAGAGGAGACTGAACAGCAGCAAATATAAATGTAGCCTATGTTCTGTTCTTATTAAAACCACGTGGGAAGTAATCTGTGACCTGACATGGGAATGGTCCATCTTTTGTTTACAATGGATATCACAAAAACACCAGAGTAACTGCCGTGGACTGAGACTTCAGCAAGCACAGCCACAGAGCAGAGAGATGTTCCGCGACTTAGAGAGCTTGTTACCTGGGAATCCATCATTTTCTTTATTGTTTTATACTCCAAGTGTTTGCATAATAATAATAGGTATAATAATAGTACTAAATGTTACTAAAAGTAACAATAATAAATCTGTCAACGAGAGGTTTAAATCTTTGCAGCATTCAAAAATTCTTATAGTTTCCCTCTTTAGAAACAGGCATTTCATGGAGATGAATAACCTCCACTTCTTTTAAACCTTCAGTATTTCCTCAGCAAGGGCACTCAGCTCGTCTCCTGATCTCCACTCAGTTTGCTATAAAGAGTATATATTGCCATAACCTTTGCAATGTAGTGGAAAAGGGGAGGTTTTTTCCAGACCTGGATCCAAAGTAAAGTCCTATTTGGGAACTAAAAAATGTTTTAGTGATGAAACATTACTTTGGTAGCTGGGAAAAGCTTTTCCATACTTTTTTGGTTTTTTTTACTTTAAAATACCTGCTTTTCTCCAATTTGACCATCCTATAAACACCATTGCCTCTCAGTGACATCTGCTGGGACAGATAGCACTGAAATCTGTTCAGGTTTCCTCCACACTTACTACCTGCCACCACTTAGCTTCTAAGGCAAAAAGCAACTCAGTATTTCAGAGCCCTACTCGGCCAGTTCAGGTTTGAATTTTTCCTTATCCCACAGGACAACTGTTCTCCTCCTTCTTCTTGTCCTTGCGTAAAGGAATGACCCATCTTCCAACATGACAAAGATCCAGGAAGTTATAAAAGCTTCATTGCAAAGCTAAATCCTTAAGAGAGATTGAAGCAGGTTGCATAAAGGGAAGTAGAGGATGTGCATTACAGCAGGAAGTCATTAAAACAATGAATCACTCGACAGAATCCACTTGTTCCATAGAGATTATTCATTTCTTTGCAAGCAGATTTACATTTTCCAGATTATCAGTTTAAGATGAACCCTCCACAGACCTTTACTTCTGCTTCTCACCAAGAAAAGCAGCTGGAGGGGTTTTGTAATGAAATAAAATGGGGATCTTTTCTCTCTTTCATGACACTGTTACGCTGCACATGTCTTTACTACTTAATGTTGGCCCTTATTGTAGCTGTAACTCTAACTGTACATTTTGATATACCTTGTACTCATCGTAGACTAGAACATGGGTATTACTATATAAAAATATAGACTGAATTGTTTCACAAGTGTATCTGGGTGACTAAGGTTATAAAATCAAAATATATAGTCGAGGTATATAACATATACATATGACTAACATTATAAAGTCAACAAATAGAAGATGAAGATTTTTCCAAACTTTTCTTTCTGATTGCTCTATGTTCTCATGCAAGGAGTGTGATAGACATGTCTGTGTAAATCAGTGAGAAGGGACAGTGTTTTACTAGAGGAAGTCAGGAATTTGCTCTCCAAAAATAACAGGTCACCATATTATTTTTTTTTTTCTCCACTTTGTCAAGATTTGTTTAGGACAAGCAGCAGTTTAGAGCAGCTATCTAAGTCTTTGCTGGCTGATGTTAGGTGAGGTGAATAACTTTCCACAATGACTGGATGAGATAACAGCTTATAATAACAACTATACAAAGAAGAGTGTGGCCAGCAGGTTGAGGGAAGTTCTCCTCCCCCTCTACTCTGCCCTGGTGAGACCACAGCTGGAGGATTGTGTCCAGTTCTGGGCTCCCCAGTTCAAGAGGGACAGGGAAATACTGGAGAGAGCCCAATGGAGGCTATGAGAGGGTGAAGAGACTGGAACATCTCTCCTATGAAGAAAGGCTGAGAGCCCTGGGGCTGTTTAGCCTGGAGAAGAGAAGCCTGAGAGGGGAGCTTAGGAATGTTTACAAATATCTGCAGTGGGAGTGTCATGTAGAAGGGGCCAGGCTCTTGTCAGTTGTGCCCTGAGACAGGACAAGAGGCAATGGTCACAAGTTGAAACACAAGAAGCTCCACCTCAACCTGAGGAGAAACTTCTTCCCTGTGAGAGTGACAGAGCCTGGCACAGGCTGCCCAGAGAGGCTGTGGAGTCTCCTGCTC
>JANIJG010018250.1:17158-36108 GCA_024611175.1 Megaceryle torquata | reverse complement strand
TGGGTGTGGTGGGTGCCGAGTGAGATATATATAAGTTGTATATTTTGTATTGTGGTGTGGGGTGGGGGGGGGTGGGGGGGGGGGGGTGGGGGTTAGTTGGTTGTTTTTTTGTTTTGTTTTGTTTTCTATTACATAAAAGATTTTGGAGAGAAAACCTACATTAAAATGGTTCGACTGGATTATAAGGCAATCAGACTTTTACTGCTGAAGGCAAAAAAAATGGCTTAGAAAACTCACTGCATGCTTTGAGTTTGGCATCTAAATAGTTAAGCATTTACCCAAAAGCCTTGGTAAATGTCCAAATTCTCCCAAGACAGAGATTTCATATACTGGAAAAAAGTATTTTCATATAAACTTATGGAATTGATTGATAAGACTAGTCAGGATTGATAAAGAAACTACGGCAAAACAATTTCACTCAATGTTATGAAGTCTTAAGGTTGATGAACTTGGAGAAGGCTGAAAGAACAGACTAGTTAGCTGGCTGAGGTCAGAACTGAAAACAAAGCATTCAGCCAGCTGGATAAGCATTTTGCTGAAAATAAATTTTTCACTGAATAGTTCTCAATATTTTGGTTTGCTGGAATATAATTTGTCAAATTCATGACACAGTAAACAACTTTTTTGAAATTATTTAGGGCCCATTTTTGCTTAAGACCATATGCTGAGTAAACTTGCACAGACTGCTATTGTCATAGTCTTCTGTGTTTTCTGTGTCATAGTCTCTGTGTTTTTTACATGATGGAATAACCTGGGTTTGTTTTGTTGTTTTTTTTTTTTTCTGTAAGTTTCTGACAAATTGGTTAATAGAATGAACTTGGAAATTAAATAGATCATTTCATAGAAGAAACAACATAAAACATGCAATTAGTTTTCAAGATACAGTGGTTTCTTTTGAAAACAGTATAGCAAACCATTCTGGGAAAAAAAAAAAATGGAATTCTGTAGTTTTGAAGCTGTGTCACTTGTCTCTGTCTTGTCTTTAACTTTGAATACAAGAAACAGAATATGGGAAAAAGTAATCCCTCTTCCCAAATTATTGTCATCCTTCCCTCCTCCCACCACACCCACTTCTCACTTTTAATTTTTTATTGTTGTTCTACAGATTTCAGAAGGAAGGAAAGTGAAGACAGAAATCAATGAAGGAAAAGAGAGAGGGCAGAAGAAAAAAACATCATATCAGACAATTCAAGCAAGATAGAAAGAGATTTTCAAAATTAATTTTTTCTGATTTTATAATTTTCCTCCTTCAGGGAATTTAAAAGAGTACATTCTGAAAAAGAAAGGTTTTCAGAAAAAAGTTGCTCAAAGTTTTAAATCAATTCTAGTGTCCCATTACAGTTGTTCTTCCTGTGAGGTGTAGATCTCAAAGTTACACAGCAAATCTGGAAATTCCCATCAGAAGACAACTAGTGAAGCCTCAGTCCAGCTGAATTCAATGACAAAACTCCCATTCACTTAATTCAGCAAGGCCGGGATCTGTCCCCTTACTGACACATTTAAAGAAGTCTCCTTCCCTGGAGACTTTCAAACCCCACCTGGATCTGTTCCTGTGTGGCCTGCCCTGGGTGACCCTGCTCTGGCAGGGGGGTTGGACTCAATGATCTCCAGAGGTCCTTTCCAACACCTACCGTTTTATGATTCTATCATTCTAAGTGATCAAAATTTCAGCAAGATATATTCCCTCTCTCCATATATGCAGTAGTTGCTCTGTCTTTGGGCAGAGGGTCATATTTAGCATATTTTTGTCTCTTTAATGTGAACATAATAGGAGAATGCCAATAAAACCCCAAGATTTTCAAGTTATCCTGCAGAAGTTTTCATCTCGGGCAAAAGGTTTTACTTCAGCTGTAAGAAAAACAGCTATACAGCTTTTTTATTATTATTATTTATTTAACAACAACAACAAAGCACTCACTTAGAAAGCCTAGTCATGTTTTTCTTTCAAAGCCAAGGAATAATTGTAAATGCATTTCATAAAGAAGAAAATATCAGTTATTATACTGGTGAGAACCAGCACGTAGTCAGTTTAGAGCAGAGTCCTTTTTGACCATTGAAGAAGTGATCACAGGGCTGACAGCTGGAGTTTACTTGACTGTACAATAAAGCAGTTCTATAGGTGTCTTTTGTTGTATTCAAAATGCCAAATGTAATCCTCATGCACTTTTTTCTTTCTATTTTGTAATTATTTTTCTATTCCCATTGAGTATTATATCTTTAAATGAAATGAAGATAGATAAACAGAAGAGACCAACACGCACGCCAAATTATTTAAGATATTCTTGAGGGCAATGATACATTTTTTTCAGAAATCTGTGTTTTATTCTTGTGTTGTTAGTTAGCCAGTGAAGAGAAAGTCCCGTGGTTACTTGAAGCTCCATGTAAATATGATAGTTTAAATGCACAGAAAACTGTATGACAACCACATCTCTTGATGATACTTCACATTGTCTATCAAACTCTGTGCATTAACACTGTTTCATTACAGGTAGTTTCTACCAAACTGGAAAACAGATCTTAAAATATTGAAACTCAGAACAAAAGAAGAAATCAAAATCCCAAGCCCTCTGAATGAATTGACTAATTAAATAGAGATACTTTCTACATTTTTGGAAAATACAGAACATTGACTTTGCAAACACTTTTAATTGCAATTCTAGGTGGCAATTTTGTTTGCTAACATAAATTTCCTATACACTTTACAGTCACAAGACTTGCCCTAATGATCATTCACTCACTGATCACATTTTCTTAGCAGTCTTCCTTCCAAATGGAAGGGACTTGTTGAAATGAAACAAGTTTTAGGCAATCACAAAGTTTTGTGATACCTTTATGGAATCACAAGAAGGGAAGAGACATGGTTGGAAACAGACTTCCACTGCCTGGAAAAATCACTACAGGAACAGCCTGGTCTTTTCTAATGCATATTATGTCACATGAGACTATTGTGGATCACAGCCAATTTGCCAGCCTATTTCTGAGAATGCCATCATTTATTTTTAGATATGTGTTGGGACTTCTTTGTAGGTATACAAACCCCACCTGGATCTGTTCCTGTGTGGCCTGCCCTGGGTGATCCTGCTTTGGCAGGGGGGTTGGACTCAATGATCTCCAGAGGTCCCTTCCACCCCCTACCATTCTGTGATTCTATGAATCTGTCATTTATTTTGTGCTGAGTTTGAATGCTCATGTCTGTTTTGCAGGGAGGTCGCATGGGACATGACATAAATTCACAGATAATATTGTTTGGTTAACCCACTCATAAATGAGTAAGCACTCATTTATACTTGTAGACATCAGGAAGCCAAGACCATGCCTTAACAGACTTGGACCTCAAATAACATGTGGAATACAATTAAGCTTTTTGTTGAAATGCAGGATCACACGTTGGGTCAGCTCTTCCATTTACATCAGCTGAGAGGGTGCCTTCTTGTAAGACTTTAGGTAGGAAAATACAGAGCCTCTCTATTTCTGCAAGAGCTGTTTCATAGGTGTGAGTGGACACCTGTAGACATACAAGTGTGAATTACACCCTACTTTGTTAGGTCTCATGAGCTCCAGGCAGGTAAGGATCCTACAGAATAGTTCACTCTGTTAGTGACACAGCTACTGGACGGGAAAGGTCTGCCACAAGGTTCCCAAAAAGTATGTAAGTAGTTACTAAGGAAAAACATGCCCTGAAGCCTTTCAGGCTTGATGAGGCTCTGAGGTAGACATGCCCTAAGTAGAGACGTCCCTACTTGTGTAGGGAAGTAGACCTGTTGACCTCTTCAGGTCCCTTCCAGCATGAAGCATTCTATGATTCTATGAAACAGGCTCATGCATTTTATTGCTAAGATCCCCAGTGAGGAACTCCAATGAATAGGCTTTGTCTACACCCAAGACAAGCATGCCCTGCTTCTGTCACTCTTCAGAACAAAAGGTTTAAATTCAAACTGTTTACTGTTAATAGAAGTGAAAACCAAAGTTGATTCATTTGTTTGTTTCCAAAGCAGACACGAAAAACATATCACTTCTACACCCACCATTGATAGTTTAGTGTTTAAATTCATCCAGGAAAGATGCTATGGAAGAAGTGGACCTAAATGGTGACTTACATGTTTGCTATCTGCAATAGCTGTTGGGGTTAGGTGAGTGTCATGAAAATCTCACAAGAATTTTGACTGAGCCTAACATATAATCCTTTTGTGACTTGTGGATCATAAACATTTCACATTTCTTGATAGCTCACAGGTTCATCTTTCTGTCTGAAATGGGTACATTTTAAGTTGCCAGCAATGCCCCTTGTGCCCCCAGCAAATCAATATAAACAGGATGTAAAAGGCTGCCTTGAAAATTATTATGCCAGTTGGAGTACCCTGGACTTTTTGGCCTTGAACATAGGAAGGACTGGCTGTATCATTTGAGGAAGAGTCCTACGAAGGAGTGGTGACTAGGCATTCTTTTGCATCTCCACAGTAACACATCCACTGAAGCTGACCCTTAGAGCAGGAGTGAACAGATTGTAGAAAAATTCTGGGTTTATCTGGTGTGCAGTGGTCAATCAGGCTGGCAGAAAGTGCCAGTCTGGCATAACCTCTTTTAACATCTTGATCAGTCTTTGGTTTAAGGCACAATCTATTTTAAAAACAGAGTATTCCTGTAACTTTCCTTACCAGTTCCCATTCCTATTCAGTCCACTTATAGGGTTCAGAAAAAAAAAAAAAAGAGCCCAGAAATTGGCATTGTGGCCAAAAGTTTTTCTGTTATAGCCAGAGAGGAATGTCTTGAACTTAGTCTGTTTGGTTTGGAAGATCTGTTTTTGTCCGCTATAACCAATTGTCCATTATAAGCATGTCCATCGTAAGTGTAGTGTGCACTATATAATTTAACAGCAGTGGTTAGTACAGCAAAAGCCAACTGTTGAGGCTGGGTGGGAAACCTGAGATATTTTGTTAACCAAATATGTCCTAAAATAATCTTAATTTTTTGAGAAACTATCAATCTCTGCATTCTTGGCTAAGTGCTGTTGTTGAAATTTTAAAATGGTCTATTCATCCTTAAATGCATGCTTCCCCAAGAAAAGAAAAGTTGTTGGTTTTTTTTTTTTTATTCTTTCAAAATATCAGAGGCTTCATGTACTAAGCAGAACCTTGACATCCCTGAGCTTGAGGAAAAAATGGTTAAAATGGAAAGGGAACAGGCCTAATGAGTTTCTGTGGAGGAAAGTGTAACTTTTGAAAACAGGAAATATAGAATTGTGTTTTATCTCAGTTATAACAAACAAAAATAGAAAAACAAGCTTTCTCATCACAGTTAAAATAAATTGTCTGGATATTTAAGGACCCTGGTAAAAATTCCCACATTGCTAATTCATTAAGCCTTGTAGTATTATGGGTAAGGAATGGAACAGGGATTAATTCACAATACAGTATATTCTACACTTTTAAATGCCAACAGTCTTTAAAAAATGGAAATTAACTTGGCTTGAGCTAAATCTAAATGAACATGTCCTAGATTTTGCTTCTTGAAAAAGAAATTGGTTAGAAGTAGGGTTTTCTTGGTCAAATTTTTTCCTTTTTTTTTCCTTCGATGAAACAAAGCATTTTCATTTTACATATCAGCATTTCTATTAAATAAAATCAGCAGATGATGCAGTCCATCGTGCAGACAGTAACCCAGTAGCCAGGGAATTCACCCAAGGGGTGGGAGAACAAGGTTCTCTTTGGCCAGTGGAGAATCTGTGGCTCTGCCTTCCAAGAAATACCCCTTTTACTTATTTATTTATTTATTTAGTTATTTATAATTTCCCCGTTAAAGCAGTCCCAATTTACATGTGATAGAACTTCTGGTTTACTAAGGATTCTCTCGCCTTATAAACAAGAGCTTAAATCATTTTGTCCTTCTTCCTGACTCTCACCTGGCATTCTGAGAGCCTTGGTCCTTTAGAGTCCACTGATAGTCCTTGGTGGACTTCATGGGCCTGGTGAGTCAAGAGTGTCATGGATGTGTCCCCACCTGAGGGAGCAGGATTGACATGGGGTAGAGGAAAAGTTGCAGCTTGCACAAACTTAACAGCTTTTGTAACATATGCAGGCACCTACATGTACCAAGCAATTGTGGAACAGAAGAGCAAGCCTCAGGCACTATCCCTCCTTGGGTGGTAGCCTGTGAATTTGGCAGTGAGGAACTGTGAGATAGCTTGTAACAGAGCTCTGCTGTTCAGGGGCCATTAACTAATCCTTATGTAAACTTCTTGAAAACTCATTTGTGCCATACTGAGACAAAAAGACAACTATCTTCTCTGATCCTCCAGTAAGATGCACATAAGGCTTTTCAGTTATTTCTTTGTTTTCTGTTTCGCTGCCCTTACTTGTTGCTGGTGAGGTGGAATGGAGTACAGGCCGTTTAGTACTGGAGACTGACATTTTTCTAAGTCTCTACTGTGAATAGAACAAGACTCCTCTTCTTGCTGGAAAAATGTAGTTTCTTGAGGAGAGGTGTTATCCAAGTTACTGTAATCACTTGTCCTGAGCACCCCAGGGAGCTCTCCTGAACCAGTTCTGGTTCTTGCAAGAAGGATAAAGTCAAACTTGCTCAGCAGTGAAGCTTCAGAACTGTGAATTCTGCCCCCATCCTGACTAAAATATGAAAAAAACACTGCAGTAAGCTCCGGTCTGTCTCAGTTCACCCAGATTTAAACTGACTCATCTACTGAAAGTTTATGACAAATGAGATACAGCCATTTCCACCTTGGCCTTTAGAGCTGAGGAGAAGTCAAGGCCTGTCTTTGTCCAGTGACAAATGAGATGCTTATTCCAAGATTTCTCTCTGCCAGTGAATTATAGTTGGAACTGTTGGGAAAGGCAAAACTGTGGTTGGAAAAAGGAGTGTATTATGTGTGAATGACACAATGTTTGTGCATGTATGTGGGTGTTCTGAGCAGATCCTTACAATGCGTAACAGAACAAGGATGAAGAATGCTCAAGTGTTGCCAAGTTGTCAAGTGTTTATCTTTTCAGTTACATAGTAGTATCGACAGTCCTTACTGGGATGGCTCCTACAGTAAGCAGAGAAATGGAAAAAAAAATTGATGGAATCCTGACAGAATAATATGAATTTTCTTAGAAGTAGAAAATAGTTTAAACTAATCAATAATTTACATATGTACATAATTTCTTACTTCGTGAAAGGAGAAATCATTCTCGTTCATGACATGAGAGAGGATCTTGCAATGACAAAATTGGTGTGAGTGAAACAAGGTTTGTATTAAATCTCTAAATTAACCTGATAATTTAACCTGCTAACCTGTTCAGGCACGTCAGTTCCCTTTCTAAAACCATCAGCAGGTTTTTAAGTTGTTGTGCTTCTTTGTCAGAGTTTCAGAGCTCTGGCAGCCCTGAGATTTGTCTTGCAATCTCTCTTCTGCCCTTCAGTCTTGTGAGGCACAGTCACTTAAAAAGTGCCTGTCCCTGGCAGGAGCAATCAACCTTCTTTACAAGTTTACCTCCCCGTTTCACAAATTCTGGGTGATCTCTTATTTCTCCTTGTTGAGAGAGGTGATTTTGCACCTCACAGGAGCTCCACAGCTTTATCTCCATTCTCAAACTCTGAAGTTGTGGAATTTCCCACCTAAGCCCACTCAGCTGTTCTGGTTATCTCTGCAGACCGCAGAGAGTGTCACCCTGCCTCAGCAAAGCACTTGCAATCCCGCGGCTTTGGTTAAAACTGGGTACACCACTATATGGCCTACCAGAGAGGGAACAGAGTCCTACTTCAAATACTGCTTCTCACTTTCCATGTATCTTCATCTCGAAAGCTGGCACACAGGAAGTTCCACCTCAACCCAAGGAGAAACTTCTTCCCTATGAGAGTGACAGAGCCTGGCACAGGCTGCCCAGAGAGGCTGTGGAGTCTCCTGCTCTGGAGACTTTCAAACCCCACCTGGCTCTGTTCCTGTGTGGCCTGCCCTGGGTGACCCTGCTCTGGCAGGGGGGTTGGACTTGATCTCCAGAGGTCCCTTCCAACCACTACTATTCTATGTGTCCATGAAAACTTTAGAGGAAAAGCAAGATTGCAAGTGAAGGAAATAACTTTTTATTAGATCATTTTCTATAGCTGGGAAAAATGAACCAATTTGGGGGTATGCAGTCTTTGTTTGAAGTGCATGCAAGTCCTCAGTCTGATTTGTGTCTTTTGTGTCTTTTTGCTTATGCTTTGTAGACCACCTCCTGCTCTTCATATACATACTGTGAACTTGAAACTTATCAGCTTTGGGAAATGAAAGGCAGTATTTACAAACCCTTCTTGTTATCACCCCTCCTGGTAAGATGCATGGTGTATGTTTTACTTTTTCCACATCTGAATAGGTCACAGTTTATTCACAAAAACTCTGGAGTTTTCAGGTAGGAGTTGAATCTACCAGAGATGTGACCCTCTAGACTGCACTGGCATTGTGTCAAGCTAATAACATCCCAGGGACTTTGTCGGGAAGTTGATAAAGTAAAACATCCCACCAGCTCACTTGGATAATTTGTACTGTGATTATAGGTTAATTAACCCCCAGCAGAGGAAGAAATTGTTGTAGGAAAAGGAATTGGATTCCAGTTATATGAAATGTGTAACTAACCAGATGTAATTTCTGTGACAATATAATTCAAACTCTTTTATACAGATTCCTGACCCTTACAAAGTCCAAAACCAAAACCCCTCTCACCAATTTCCAGTTGTTCAACCATTCCTGGACACTCTCAGTACTAAAGCTTTATGCTGCTGTACTTTGTAGGGTTACTTTGCCTTAACTTAGATAGCAAAGGCTGAAACAAGACTCCCAGGACTTCCCCATTGGTTGATAGGGGGGTAAAAAATGTATTTGCAGAGTGTGATTCAGTTCATTGCAATGCAGGCAAGGGAAAGGAGTGAGGCAACACATCTCTGGAAATACCTGGGCTGTTGAGGAGACTGAGGGGATCAGTTTAGATGCTTGAAATTAGGTGAAACTTCCCAGTGCTATCTCATAGTAGCTGCCCCTTTCAGTGTAGAAATAGGGTTTTTTTGCTGTAGATTCCAGCTGTAAATGCAATGTATATTTTACCTCAAGGCATGGCTATATTACAGCCAAGAGATATAAACAACACGGGTTTTAACTGCCCAATAGCCTGCCTAGGATCTCAAGTGAATGTTTTGTAGATTGTGCTGAAGTCCACTTTCAGCTCTTGTTCCTCACAAGATCCAAGCTGCTGAGATTTCAATGACACCTGACTGCAGTGAGGACACATCCACAGGCAATGCTGTGGATCATTTGACCTGGGTAGAGGTGTCCCTACTTGGGTAGGGAGGTTGGACCAGATGACCCTTTCAGCCTAAAACATTCTATGAGTCTATTCTATGATTAAGTACCTCCTTTGTGCATCAGAAGCAGGTAAACTTCTTCAGGGAAGTCTTCTCCAAATCCTTTTGCAGCTATTGTAATCTGAAAAGAAAAGAATGTTCAGAAGGTAACATAAAAAATGCCCTAAATCATGCTATTAATTTTTGTTCATTATTATTGTAGGTATTTTCATGTATACCTTAGACAATCTCTTTTCATTTTCTCTTCATGAAGCCTTGGGCACTCAGGTAATATTTCATATACATTTATTTTTCTTTTTGAAAGTGACTATTAAGCATATAGTACATATGCTGTACATTCACATCAAATAAAATGCATCTTTTCTTCTCTACAATATTTTAATTAAATTATAATTAGTTGTTTGGAAAATGTCTGTTTGCTTTTAACTCCCTCAGTGTTTCCCTCCCAGGGGAATTATTCTTCCACTTTAAAATGAGACATAAGAGCAATAGTTATTTTTATGCTTTCAAAAATTGATGTCACCATTCTGCATAATTTCTCATTTTGTTGATAAATTCCCCTCAGAAATCCCGACGTGTTTTTTGTTTGACCACAGCACTGTGACTGCTCTAAACACTTTGCACTCTCTCTAATCACACCTGAATTACTTTATCAAGCAAGAGGTCCAGAAAGCAGCCACTAGGATGGTCTTTTCCTTGTGTACTATGAAAGACTGATACATATTCATGTTTGAGCATTCCCTGGTGTTCAGTTTGGACACAGCTTTTCTATAGGAAGTTAACAACTTGGCATCCCTTGGCAGGAAACCCTAAAAGTCCATTTTGTGGAGGTAAAAGAGAGGTTCTGGAAGGATATAATTCCTGGTAGTCTCAGCAGGAGAGTAAGATTTGCATCTACAACCATCTCTCTTATTTGAAAAAATATTTTCTTTATTTTTATTTTTTTTTCTCCTGAGCTTTGGAAATCCTAAAAGACACATTTCTTAGTATTAAAACACATATGCACTTCCTCTGAGACCTAGCTTCTTTTACATCCTCACTATCAAGCCAAATGCTAAACATTTCCCTGCATATCAACAATGTAATTATTACAGTTTGAAGAAAGTGCCTTAGAATTTTTGTAATTAAAGATGTGGCTCTGTTCCTATTGAAATTCAGTTAATGTTTCCCATTCATTCAATAGAAGCAGGATCAAACTTTACAATTCTGGCAACTTTCTGCACTCTGAAGAGCAATCGTGTGATTATTTTCTAAAGCTCCGAGAGCTGTTTAGGTGCAACGTTTGAACAACAACAAAAATGTTTAGAGTTTTTTTATATTAAAGGTATATTTTACCACAGATGATTCAGCTTGACTAGCACCCTTCTCTCTCACTAAAATCATTTAGAGTTCCTTATGAAATGGGAAAGAGAAGCGATGAGGCACCTCCATACTTTCACTTGTTTGGTTTGGTTCGTTTTAGATGAGAACCAAAGCTCAGAAGTGGGAAAAAAATACCTGTCTGGCACTTTATTAAACAATATAACCTCCTCTTTCACCTTCAAAAGAACTACAGGATTTTGTTTCCTTTGGCTTTGTTGACATCTTCTCTTAAAGGGGACAATATCAAAGACAGGAAATCTGACTTTCTCTGGGATTAAATAATTTTTGTTTCGCCCTTTCTTTCAGATGCACACAGAAGCTTTTCTCACTTACTCTCTCCTAGCAAACCTGTTTTTCCACTTCTCATTTTGCATTGTAATGCAGCAGGTGTGGTGTTTTCTCAGGCTGACCAAAACCTGCTTTTGCCTCCTGTATCACTACCTTTCAAGCTACCTTCATGAAACCTGAGCTGGTGAAGCACGCATGGGAAGCATCCCAAATTGCACAAAATGAGTAATAGGGTTTCATCTTTTACTTTTAAAATAAAACCAACCCAACAAAACCAAGCAACCATATAAACCTTGAAAAGAAGGTTTGTTATAATCAAGTTACAGATTGCCAGGAATCAAATTTGGTCATCTCCAGCGTGGATGTTCAGGAGAGATAATGAAGACCTAGACTATGTGAGAGTTTAGACATGCTTGTTGTCCTGATCCTCACAATTTTCCTGCAGTGTTTAATTAACAGTGTAGGGACTATTTTGGTAAGAGTGCAGTGATCCTTATGCAACGACTGGGATAGGAATCAGTCTCTCTTGTATACATTCTGAGGTGAGGGTGAGAAGGAAGCCAAATGGAGTATGTCAGTTGACTCATCTTCCCAGACTGAGAAAACACACTCGCAGTCAACTGGCAGATATAAAATCACATTACAAAATGGATTACACGGGGATTCATTGTGCACATTTTCATCCTTCCTTTTGACATTCCAGATCTGAAGGAAAAACTGAAGTACTGAAAACTTTATAGCAGTAAGGAGAGGGAGCAATTGTCATTTAGCTGCTGGTAATCTGACAGTTTTTCTGCTTGACATAATTCAGGTTTGTCTTAGGGAAGGAGAAAGGGAATCTTGACAAGGGGTGATACTTAAGTACTTCTCTAACTCTATGGAGATTTCCAGACTAGAACGTAAAAGGGGAATGGTTTCTTTCTTTTGGACTGAAATTCTCTTGGCAAGAAGAGAGCAAGTGACTGTTCTCTGGCACTCGGGGCCAACTTCTTCTCTGTGGTCAATCCACTCAAATCAGTGGCTCTTTATCAATACAGATGAATTTAACTCACTTGTCTGTCTGCAGTCAGTACAGGCTTCTTACAAAAGCCATTATTGCCAAGTAAAACACAATTTTGAGAAGACTCAGCATTTTCTTAAACATGTATTTTTTACCAGTGTGAACTTAAGTAATCAGAACTGTGATAAAACATACTGTATTTTTACAATGCAAGGATTAACAGAAAAGCCAAACCCTCATATCACTAAAATTGCAATGATAGTCTTTCTCATCCAGCAATAGATTACAGATACTAAACAAACTGTTATGTCAATTTGCAAAATGCCCCCATGTAAATGGATGCTTAAAGAGGATCATTCCAAACCAGGTGATTTTATGATGCCATTCCAAACAAAAAACCTAACTATTTTAACTATTTGACCATAATGTTAAGTGATGACAAAACTCAGAGGCTTGCAGATTGCATACTTTATCCTCCTTCCTTTGGCAGTTAATATGATTACTTGTATGTTCATAAAAAAAATAGGAATATAAAGTCATTCCAGCTGTCCCTTACCTGCAACTCTGCTTCATGGTATTTGAGTTGTGTGGGCAGCGTAGCTTGTGTTGCTGAGTCCAGCGTAGATCTGCTACTAGAGAAAGGTAAGTGAGGCATAAAATAGCTGAATGACTTTTGGGAGAGAGGTAGCTAAATAGAAACTAATAAACAGCAGATTATCTAACGCAGATTTCTGGCATCTGCTTTGCTGTACAACGATCTGCTTCTCTGATTCTCCACCTTCTTCTCATTCAGAATGTCATTGTAAGCAAAACAGTTTGTATATTTATTACACGTTTGATTATAAAATGTTCTAAAGAATTCCAGCAGTTTCCAGGATTATTTCACCCATGTGCATCACTCTTCATCAGCTGATTCATGCTCTGGATTTCATTATGGGGTGCAAGCAATGTACAGATATGCTGGAAAGAATGTGATTCAATAATAGGAGATACAAAGAAACAATGAGAAAATAATCAGTCCTTACAATTGAATGAATGCATTCTTTCCACATGCAGGTCTAGGATTAAAAATGACATAAATTTTCAAAGATTGGTTAAGTTTGGTGCACTTTTTTTCCCACAAATTTCTGCTAACCAATTGGTGTCCCTGAAGCAGGAATTTCCCATATCTTTGGGATCCAGAGAATATTGATTTTTTTCATCCTCACTAAAAAAACTATTAAAATGAACAAGACCCAGGTTAATCACAATACATGGTCTCAGTCATGGTAAATTGCCATCAGATTTCACATTCTTTGTTCATTTAAGGAATAATATTGAAAGATCCCCCAATGGAAAGAAGGCATTTGAGAAATATTACAAAATCTCAGAAAATTCCTATGTTTGGATGCCTGCAAAGAATAACAAATACTCCAGACAAAGAAAAAAAGATACCTGAAGTTGTGATAACTCACTTAAGAGTTCATATGCGTAAAGTTCAATAGTTGTGTTTGTCTGTTGGGTCAGTTTTGCTAAGGTAGAAGTCATCAGACTTGTTATCTTGCCTAGTGTTCTGCTCTATTTTGTGCAGTTAATTCTGAGGTGGTTTTAACAGTGAATTTTTAATCCACATATTCCTATATTAATTGCAATATTTTCAGCTAGCAGTGTGGCTGGCTAATAATTCCTAAATATTTGCATGCTCCTCTGTTGATGTAATATATTCTTGTCTTGCAAAGTGTGTTGTTTTTTTTTTTTTCTCAAGCATCATTATTAATTTTTCTTCCTGATTTGTTTCTTGTGCAAAAGAACATTTACTTTTCCTTATGGATCAAAAATATTATTATAGAGGTGCAATAACTTCAGGACTAAACTTCAGTTTTTAAACATCCTGAAGGGAAATATAATTTTTTTTGGAGCTAAGGTGTTGCCTGTAGTCTGCTTTCTAGTATTTTAATACGACAATGCTTCATTGCATTTAAAGTAGACCCAACATGACAGTGGAAGAGGAATTCATCTCATCCTAGTGAATTATCACTTTCTTTTATTCTTCCTGCCTTCAGTATATGAATGATTGACAGTAGAAAACTCCATGTAAGTGAAGACAGTATTTTATACGTCAGACCATAATCAGAATTACACATGATCAATTACCAGATCCTTTGGATTAAGTCAGAACTTTTGGGAGGTTCTCATTTTATTCTGTTGATATTTTTTGTTCATGTAAGTACAGGAATTGCTATACTGGATCTTACTTCATCATTTCCTAACCTGATCCATACCAGCTGCCTGGTGCTTCTGAGGAAGGTGACATGACTTCACAGAAGCAGTAAGTAATCTATTTCCCCACATTAGATCCTGGTTTATAATAGTTACACTTGTGAAATACAAAGATAAACAAACCTTTTAAGATTTTGGGGTATAATTATCATAACCCAAGATACTCTTGAGAGTCTGGTACATGTTTGTTTTCCCAGTCTATTTCAAAGTACTTAAATTCCTGAACTCAGGAAATTACCTGTAACAGAAATTCTACATTTTCTCTTTTCTAAGGAAAGCAAAGTTAGTTTTCTTTTCTGAGAATGGGCTTTTTCTTTAACTTTTATTGCTCTTTCGTTATTCCCTTCATTTTTCAACAGTCTGAGATGGGATAACCAGTCTGAACATAATATGCTAGTTGAAGACACTTCTGATATCAATAGGATTATAATTTTGTTTATTCTGTGCTCCATTCCTTATATAACTTAATGTTTTGACAACTTTACAATTCACACCAAACAGAGGGTAATAAGATTCAAACAAAATCAATTAACACTTCACATTTTTCCCATACTCCATCTGTTCTTGTAGCACAGGTACAAAAGCTGATATTATGAAAATAAACTCTCAAATTAAATTTTAGTTACTTTTATGTGGTGGGAACCAGTAATTTGAACACCTTTGTAACGGAAAAATTTGCAATTTTTTCAGTCACAAATGTGAGTCCTGCTGGAGTCACTGAGGTAGCCAAGATTAAGCCAATCCCTGTAGCACACTCTGAAATTTCACTGAATTTCCAGGACTTCTGTCTTTCTCTCAAGAACCAGTGTACAGGTGACTATGTTCCATAGCAGGCATAGTTTATATCTTAAAACAGTTGAAGGAAATCAAAACCAGTTGATTATGCTGGCCACAGATGAAGCCAGGAGATTATCTTTCATCAGCACATCAGTAAAAGTCACCCTTCTTTTTAAAGCATCTCTGGATTTCCTTCACCCAAAGTTAAATTCTGACATATCTGAATGATCAATGCTAGAAAATTAATGGTAGGATGTATTTCCTTTCTCACTTTCCAAACATTGTGAATTCAATATGTGTTGAAAAGATCAAGAATACTTCTGTACATTTCATATAATGTATTTATCTCAGAAACTGGACATACAAAGCTTGCAGTTTTAAGAAATACCTTTGGAAGCCAAGGTAATGTCCATAAAACGTCAGATAAGATTTTACTACTTCTAAGAAGGATGTTACAATCCATAAACAGTAGAGTTTTCTATGCAAACAAAAGAATATTTATCTGCAAGTACAAATAATATTATTTTTTTATTGTTATCACTGTGTCTGTGTTTGTTTGTGTCTATCTTTGTTTCTAAGATATTGATAAACTGAAACGCTGTCTGCACTTGGATAGATTTTCATCCTTTGTTCTACTTCTGATCACCTGCTAAACTATTCATTATATATCTGTCTGTTAAGAGATACAGGGTAACTTAAGTATTTGCAGAAATTCCTTAATTTTAAGTTAATCTGTGATTTAACAGAGCAGAGGGTTCTTTCATGTGGTTAGACAGTTGTCTCATCCTGGTATCTCTCTAAGGTTTAAGGATAAAAAGAGCCTGTGATGTGGCACCATTTAAGTCAATAGAATTTTCATTGATTTTGATGGGCTGGATCTCCAAGGTTTTCTGGGTTCACGTTTTCTAGAACTAGTTGAGAGAGCTGATCCATTATGCAGTCTTTTCTGTTTCCCTTATCTTCCCTTAACTTTTTCCATCTCCTTTATCACAATCTGATTGAAGTTCCGATAAGACATCATGGTTTTAATTTTTTTTCTACTCTCTCTTTCAACTGTCCTTTGTTCAGAGAGAATAGTGCCAGCTATGACTGCAATGAAGTTTTCTTTAAACCCACGACTGATGAGAAGAATTACCGAAGAACATCTACCAGCGTTTGATGATGGGAATGAGTGGCGAGGCTGGGGATGCAACTCCAGTCTCCTGCACTTCATCACACCTCAGTGGCAGAGATTCAATCTTGTAAGCAGAATCACAGAATCACAGAAGGGTAGAGGTTGGAAGGGACCTCTGGAGATCATCGAGTCCAACCCACCTGCCAGAGCAGGTACAGAAGGACATTCACAGAGTTTCTGGAGAAAAGAACAGGGACTGGCAAGCATAGCACTTACCTACTATAAACACAAATTTTGTTGAGGTAGATTCACTTGGTATGTGAGCAAAAATAATTTTTGTTCAACACCATCATCATAATCTTGCTAATGTCCCAAAAAAAGGGATTTTTTTTTTTTTCTTCTATTTGGTTTATTCTGACATTTAAAGGGAGATTTTACGTAACTTTGCTCACATAGAAGTTCAGAATCTGTTGGTTCAAATCCCTCCACAGGCAGATCTACTGGAAAAAACAAACAAAACAAACCCACACCCTTTCTACTGTAAGCATCTGGCTACAACAGATGAACAAGATGAACTTCTCGAGAAGTACATTACTCTTTGCCTTGTCCTAAGGGAGCTTAGGAAGCTATCTTAGACCTCATGACTAGAAACTTTAAAAGATTCAGGTTAGGTGACTGCTTCAGTTTAGGTGGATCCTTATTACAACATAATCTTCTGCCTATAAAGGTACTATCCTCTCCAGTAGAAATACATTTATGGGACTTCGGTGGGTCGGTGTTGGGGATAAGGAAAGAAGTCACCCTTAAAAATCAGGCAGGTTTGCCAGTAACATCCCAAAACTCTGTGGTTTCATTCTGATGGCTGTTGCTGATGCAACTCTTACGTGCTTCCATGCAGCTCATAATTATTAATGCCCATATATTAGGACAGAATTAGAGAACTCTTCCATTTTTATTTAATTAATTGAATATTTCAAATTTGAAAACAAATAGTAAAGATAATTGACATTTTCATGTCAGGAATGTTTTTCAGCATTTTTATCTTGAAATAACTTTCAAAGTGTTTTTCAAAACATTGTAAGCCTGAAAAACATATCAATCTAATATTTTAAAGGGGTTTGTTTGTTTGTTTGTTTTTGCTTAGTTGGTTGGTTTGGTGTTGTTTTTTTATTTTTTTTTAAATTTTCTTAATTTATTTTTCTTTTTTATTCCTGGAAACTATGTTTCTTGGAAAGCTCTTTGTTCTTTTTCACTTTAATTCAGCATAAAGCTGATTCTAAAGCTGCAAATCTTTCTGTAGAGCAGAAATTTCAGTGTCCTTATAGTTCTAGATTTGTCTGAACTATACAAGCTTTTGACAGTACTTTGCCTCTGCCATTCTGACAACTAAAAATATGTAGCTTTCAAAGAAGTGTAATTTACACTTTAATTCATATTTTTCTCTTATACAACCATAGTGAATCAGAAATATACTCTGTGAAATAAATGAAGCTACAGACATTCAATGTTTTTATAGCCCAGAGAAGAATCACACAGATATAGTTAAATCTTTTCTTTCTAAAATGATACTCAGTGTTTCGAAGAAGAGGTTTGTTTTATTGTATTTTTTTTTTTTTACATTTATTCATCATATTTTTGGCTGCCAGAAATGAGAAACAACAAAAGCTGCAATTAAACTCTACTGTTCCAAGAAACGAAATTAAAAAAAAAAAAAATCAAAATAGAAAAGAAAATATCTGTACAGCTGTTTTCACAGACTGCTGCAGCCCCTTGAAAAAGTTATTTACACTCTGGTGTTCACAACTATATTAAATCCTCAAAATAACTATGTTGACTGCCTACTTTAATTCTTGTCATCAAAATTAGTTAAAAGGCTCTCTGGTAGCATAAGTAATTCTTCAAGGAATTTACATATTCCCCAGCATGAGGAAATCCATTTAGCAACACAGAACACAAGACGTCAACACTTTTCAATCACATGCTAATTAAACTGAACTATATGTTTGCAGAGTAAATGTGAACAACGCACATAAAGAGCAGCAGCCTCCACTACCATTATTTTCCAGTGAGTGGATATATTTTAGTTCTACTCTCTGATTTAGTCCATGATAATTTAAAAGGGACACTTCACAGGTATCACAGGGTGTCAGGGGTTGGAAGGGACCTTGGAGATTTTTGAGTCCAACTTCCAAACACTCACTAATATTTTATGGAAATCCATGAACAATATTCTGCTTTGAAACCATTTCTGCTTATAGCTCATCTTATTTTTCTTCATAAGCATCGACTTTACTTGAATGCAAGGACCTTTGTTGATAATAAGTTGATAATAAGTGCATATATAAGCTTTGCTATTTCTTTAACTCAAGACATAATCTTCTGTTTGTTTTTGAAAAAGACCCTTTTAATTATCAGGTCTCTAACAGGCTCCTTCTTTCATCCTTCCCCGTCTCTCCAACTTCCTTTTCTGTAAAAGGTGTAATTCTGTGCTGTGTAAGAGCTGTTTATTCCACTAAAGAGCTGATTTACTTGTTCCTAGAGCCTGATTATGTTGACATGCAAATTCCTGTTATCCTACATTCATTAGATAAATTTACAGAACTTAGACTTGGTTTAAAGGAAGTTTGAGATCCGGTTGAGTTACAAACTTTGCCTTGGCTTCACATCTGTAAATAAAGAGAAACCTTCGGTATGATTTCCTCATGGGAACATTGAATTTATATAGAGCTTTACACACAATTACAGAATTTCCTTCCTTCCTTCCTTCCTTCCTTCCTTCCTTCCTTCCTTCCTTCCTTCCTTCCTTCCTTCCTTCCTTCC
>JANIJG010018250.1:0-13372 GCA_024611175.1 Megaceryle torquata | reverse complement strand
AAAAGAAAAGAAAAGAAAAGAAAAGAAAAGAAAAGAAAAGAAAAGAAAAGAAAAGAAAAGAAAAGAAAAGAGAGAAAGAATAAAAGAGAAAAATTATTTCACATTTAAGTTTACAGTTGCCTTTGGAAAGTATCTGACTCTAGATAATCTACTCATGGTGAACAACTGACTGACTTGAGGTCTTCCTCCTGCAGAGTATATTTACCTGAAGAGTAAAAGTCTCATGAAGTTCTGTGCTAATGAATGCACTGTCAAAAATGACAACAATTCTTACCTACAGCATGTGCATAAGGGGTGATGATTCTTGCTGTTCTACTATTCATGACAGTATTTTATGTCAATCTTCTAATATATCTTTTCAGGACTTGATAAACAATAATCCTTCTAAGATACTGTTCCCTAAGCGTTACCTTCAGACAGTTATGTTACTGATGAGACTCTTGAAAGATCAGTGGAGTCCAAAATAATATATATAATTGAGGCTATCGGAGACCCTGTCGGACAGAAAGAAGTGTGATTTTTCCCATAGCTTATTTCTTCTTTTGTGTTGTTGACTAGGGGACAGCACAGATCTTTTCCTCTAAGGGCATGGTGACTTTGAGTGACGTGAAGTTGTTAAAGCAAAACCAGGAACGTGTATCTTGAAATGATTCTCTGAAAGGAAAGCACGTATCTTCAAGATAGATACTTGCTTCCAAGAGTCTGGTTAGGGCACGTGGCATGATGAAATCCTATTGGAAAGGGCACTGTTTCCTAGTGAGAAGAAAGGCTCCCCAGCTACTTGGACATATGATACACAAAGCCAACCACTTGCTAATGACCGTACTGCATAGGCTCCTAAAGAGAAGACCCTTGGCAATTAGACAGACATTGTAAGAAAATGATGTGTAAAGCATTCATTCCTTGAGTATGCTATTTGACCAATCTCTTTGGTCCTTCTATGATGAGAGGCAGATTGGAAGGCAGAGGTATGAGAGAATGATATCCTGCATTTAATTCTGCTTATTACAACTTTGCAAGGTAAAAGTGTAAGGCAGAAGGAGTAAGAATAATAATAATAATGATTATATTTGTGAGCAGTGGAACTAACTAACTAGAAATAGGACTTTTAAAGTATTTGTGAACTACAGAAATGTTCTGCAGCATGAAGTAAGTTGTAAGCTCTGACCAAACCTTTGATTTCCTGGGGTGAATTGAGACTGTCAGTGTCTACTCTGCAGAGTCCCCAGTTATCTAATAAAGTTACTGGTCAAACTGCACTAACATGTCTTTCTTCTCTACTCAACCACTATTTACATTAAAAAAATGTAAAATAAATTTGAGATTGTGGCTTTTTTGTCATACCATGTCAAAATATGCTAGTAGCATATCAATCAGGACACCATCAGGATACCAATTTCAGTCACATATACATAGTTTGATCTTCTAAGGGAAATAGGCACAAAACCCACTATCAAACGAGTACAAAAACTGAGATAATTCAGTAATCATTTAGATGAGCACTTCGTGAAGATTCATATGTACATATTTATCTGTCCATGTATCTGTCTACCTATCTCAAGTGGTTTTTGTGCATTAACACTTGGAGGAAATTATAAGTGTTAATTATGCTCAGAAATTTCTCATCCTGATCTCACAGAGAGATATTTCTGGTATACACATTTCCTGAGATGAATGTTTCATAGCAAATCCCCGTCCTTATCCACTTGCTGAAATCCAAACCACGCACAATGCACATGTATTTTTAAAGCTTTAGAGTCTGACACCTTGGCTACTGCACATTGCAAACTAAACACCCTATGGGCATTTTCCAGATAGGGCTGAAATCAGTGATGTTCTTCAGCCTAAATAGATGCACAGTTAGTGTTTTCTTAATAATTTTCCTTAGCTGCAAATAGAATAGATGTAAGTGACAGATTAATGGACGTGGACTCAGGCAACTGCTCGCTGATCATATTCTTCTCACCATAGGTTGCAAAACAAATGATAAAAATGTAAAATCATTTTGTCAGCTGGCAGTCATGTTACTTCAACCTCCACAATGAACTGAAGTTACAAATCTTTCAGGCTTTGTAAAGAGATTAGAGTCAAAACAAATGTGCAGAAAACTGTTATGCTCTCGTCCACCCTTCAGGAATGTCGGTGTTTAACTAATACCCCAGTATGAGGTCAGGAAAGAATTCTGTTGGTATTGGGAGTGGATGTACTAACGAAATGCAAACTGAAAGTCCTCCTTTGTTTCAACAGTAAGGACCCTGTGCTACTCCTTATTATCTAGGAAGTGACTGTGACCTCTCTCTAGGTCAGCAGCCTATGATGGCCAAGCTGACCAAGCTTTATGCCACACTTTACAGTCAAGGTAATGACCTATTACCTTGTCAAATGGATGTTGTCCACTGTGAAAGAAACATGTATTTGTGCACAATAACTCCTTGTATTTACCAGTTTCACGGGACGTGAATTCTGCGTAATCTTTAAATCTTCAAACGGGGTCCCCAGGATTCAAAACACCTGAAAAAGTTCAGGTTTTACTTATATAAACAAGCTGGATTGGATGTAACAATATAAGGGCTAAGCCCAACATGTATCGAATGGATCTGGAGGTTTCTATGTGTTCTACTAACTTCTGCAGTTAGCAAAGCAAGAGTTCAGCAATATTTCTCCCACACTACGCTTCTCCTTTTTGTCTTAGCCTAGAAATCAAATGCACAGGCTTTTTTTTTTTTTTTCAGTATCTCCAACTCAGTTAGAAACGAGAAATTTCACTTGAAAAGTTGCTCTGGGAAACTTCTTAGTCCAATTTGCAGATTCCCAAGAGAATTATCCAAAAAAATCTAAAGGCTCTTTTCACAAAGCCAGCCTTATGCAATTACTTGTCAAAATTTCCACATTTGGTTGCAAGAATAGCGTGCATACCACTATAAATAATGTCATTTTCCACACATACCCAAATACCTGACCTCTGTGAATGCTTTGGATGTTTCAGTCCACAATTCAAGTAGTCACAAAACGCGCACATACTTTGGAGTAACTCACCCCACAGAAGCACATTAATTACTTTTACCCTTAATTACTCTGCATGCTTAACAAATAAATAAACAAGGTTTATTTGACTGGGGCTAAAGGAAGCTTACAACAAAAACTGGTGCTTTTTTTCCCCTCTTTTCTCATCAGTTGGCTTAAAAGTCTTCTCTAGCTGGTGTGATCTTTAAGGAAGATGCCAGAGCCTGAGCCTCACTGCTGCTGAAGTTAAATCCCAGGAAAACCTACAAAGTGTTGGATTCCAAGGGCATTAGTGTTAATGCTAAGGACTAAGTAAAGCAAGAAACATGCTGAGTCCAACGAAAACACCAATTACCTCCACATATAATAAAAGTAAAAACAGTTTGTGGGAGTGAATGGAGCATTGTTGAAATCATAATGACAGTGAAGTGGAAAAAAAGCCTATCTTAGGATGGGTTTTTCCCCTAAGTAAATAGTTTGCTCCTCTTTGCATTTCTCAGATTTCTGCTGACATCTGTGTTGTCTTCTACAGCCAAACAGGTGAGATCGACAGCAAAGGTTGCTTGTTGATTGGAAGTAAATGGATGTCAGAAACTGGTATTAACAACAATGCTAAAATGCTCTTTGACCAGAGCTCAGGGACTACGGAAAATTCCTTAATCAGAGACTAAAAACTAAAAACAGAAACGAGTTTTCTACATTATAGGACATAGAAAATAATTTTGTGTATCTTCTGTTCTGAATTCCCTGTGCAGTGGCATGCATGTTGCATCTCCTGTAAGTTAATGTAAATCATGGCATTTCCTACACTCCTGTGGATCAAAGAAACGTCCATGTCTCCCTGTCCTCTTTTTACTTCACAGATTTATTCAGTCTGAGACTGTTCAGTATTTGTTATGGCTGCTTCAACTTTTATTTTTAAGATTGGTATGCTTTTTTTTTTTCTCTCCTATTTTCCTGCTAGCCATTTACTTGAAAACTGCTAAATTATATCCTTTCAGTCAGGGTATGCCTTCAGCATATCTTCCCTAGGCTTGCCTTCCACCTTTCTAGTTGGTTTAGAGGACTTCTGTATTTACCTAGGACAAACACCGATCAGGACTTTCCATCTATTTTTTTTTTTTCCCATTTGTTCTTCTTTCCTCTTTGAACCCATCCCAAATCTCTACATTATATTCTTAGTATGTATTCTGTCATTTCATTCCTGCACTCTTCACCTTTCTTCAAACAGAACACGCTGTTGTAAATAATTCTCTGGGGGTTATTCACAGCTACCATCACACTTTCAGGAATTGGCACTTCTATTTAAACCAACATCTGACAATAAAAACATAATAGAGTGAAATGCAGAGAACAATTGGGATTTGAAAGCAGATATCATGTCTCCTGTCAAGAGAATATGACAGTGTGCTAGACAGCAAAGCAGGTAAATCTCCTTTCCATGTTGCTATTCAGAGACCAAATGTATGATTTTATAACAACTTCTTCCTTAAAAAAAATCATAAAATAGTTATTCTTAGTGTTATTAATGGTACTTCAGTGGAATTTAGAGATCCAGGAGAGTCCTTGTTCCCAAAGGCATAGGTGCTGTTCTAAGAGCACAAGCCACTTGTATATATCAATATAGAGGCTTGATATAGATATATATCAATATATATCAATATATCAAGAGGTTGATATATTGCAACATACAGTTACCAGGGGTTTTTAGCAACTACTGTAGCCAGCTGCGAGTCTTCTTGTATTTTTATCAGTGGTGTAACCTACCAGTAGTATACAAAGTTATGTTGTCATAAAGAGCATAAAGAAGTAAGGCTTGTAAGTAACTAAGGAACCCAGTGCTCTCCATCAGTTTTTCTGCTATGGAAAGGAAGAAAAAAAGAAAATAAGGCTTCTACTGAGCTCAGATGTATCTGTATAAAGCAGGAGGAGAGTTCTTTTTGTTTCCAAAGTTCTTAGATCCATGTGATGTGAACACAAACTGGAGTTCTGTCTTTTGGGGATGTTTGATATAAAATGTTAGTATAGAATTCTCATCATTTTTTCCCCTTTAATTACAATGTGCAAGGGTTACACTGTTATGCAGAAATAACAGTTTTAAAGGCAGAGTTGTAATTAATAGCCTGAGTTTCTCCCCTTTATTTCGCATGCTTCTGGATTCAGAATTTGACCTTGACTGCGTTGAAATTATAGATAGATTCCTGCATTGGAATGTCCTTTGGGCACAAAAATCTGCCTTTTACAGCAGCCCACAGCACTTTCCTCCAACTTATTTGATTTTAAACTAATGCTAAAAATCTAAAGAGAGCCCCCTTTTGGTTTAAACCCCTCTCAGGCCTATATTGTGTTTCTGTCATAGGAGTGATTCTGAGAGGGACTAATTAAAAGTCCAATGAATGTGTGAGGGTTAAACTCACAGGCTCTGCTCATTAACAGTTGCTCACCTAAGAATATTTTGAGACTTCTTTTCTGTGATGGGAAAGAAAGGAATAAGACTAGACAACACTTAAAAACTCACATTTTATTACATGAACACACATTTCTGTTGCACTGCTAGGCCGGCAGTGATGACAATATCTAATTTAACAAGAAGATTCCTCCCCTTCTCCTGTGTTTCTTCTCGGAAAATAACAAAAGAAAACAAAAAAATCACTAATGAACACCCCTTCCCCCAAGAAATAAGGAAAATCAGAACCATTTTGTTAATTGTCTTTTTCCTGCTGTTTCCATGGTAATACTGGCTACTAGACTTCAGTGCAGAGTGACAGTCCAACAATTCACACACTACACCCTTTCAGGCACAATGAATGGCTGTGAAAGAGGCAGAACAGGCACTATTCAGGAAACATGTGATATCTACTCAATGCACTACCTTTCATCCACATTTTCCAAATTGCAGTTAATTTAATTCTAAACAAATGGCTAAGGGGTACAAATGAGGATTAAAAGGAAAAGAACATCTTGAGCTCTAATGGGGACGGTTTGTGTGAAGAACAATATAGCACTTTCTTCTGATGCCAAGGCTGCCGAATTGAAAGATGCACTTCTACTGAGGCATTAATTTATAATCTATCTTAATTTATAATCTGTAATCTATATAGTGAAATAAACATGGCAGATATGTTTATTTATTTATTTTTAACTGACAATTTCTGTAGATTTTGGCTTTCCGTTTGGAAAGATTTTTGTTGCACAGAGATGGAATTTTTAGTTTCTTCAAACTAAAAGGAACCCTCTCATATTTTTCAAGACAGCTTTCTTGACCAGGCTTCTCATTTGATCTGTCTCTGAAGTTATTGTTCTAAGTCCCATAGAAAAAGCCATGACAAATACTTTCAGGTCACCTTAAGAAACAACAACGGACCTTTTGAGAACGTCAGTGCCCGGAAGGAAATTATTATTCACATTAGATTTAATGACAGTGAGACCTTTTTTTTTTTTTCATGTGATTCTTTTATTTTGCCACGTAAAGAGTATTATCTTTGCTTAAAACTGATCAATGAACATCTTGAATTTTGCCATATTCAGTTAAGCATGAGGCAAGATGCTTAAAAAGCTTCCATATTTGGTAAGTGATAGCGTGACATCATAAGCACTGACATTGTGTCAGATCTGCTAATGATTTCACTTGCTGTGCCAACATGCAGTTTATGTTGAGAATGCAGAGGTTGTAAAGGGAAATACAGCAGAGGACCAAAATAGCTTTAAAGCTAAACAGATTTCCATGATGTTTCCCTTTTCTATCCTAAAACTTGAAGATTATTAAACCCAACAATCTGCGTACGGTATTTGCTACTCAGGAGAAATATTCTTCATTGCATCTATATTTTCCTCCAGCTGATGTATGCAAAATGGCCCTTTAGATGTCATTACTATCAATATCAAGTTTCACTATACTTATTTACTCGCCAGTTAAGAATACTTCAGCTTTTAAGACTTTCTTATACTAGACACGGCATTTTTCACCTGTGAGAAGCAGCATTTGATGCTGTATTGACAATAAACAAAAGGACGATAAAAAAGTCTGTCAACACTTTCCAAGTTTTGCCAATAATTGTGTTTTGACTTGCAAATGGTTTCTGTTATTAGGTTCAAGTGATCATACTTACAGACTTGGTTACCTGTTACGTGCAAAGAAAATGTTCGGGTGAGATCAACAGTTTCTTGCCGACAGCGCTGCGCTGGTGTGTGATGTAACTGACCTGACACCAGTCGGTCCTATTTTAAGAACAGGAAGAAAAGTTGAAGACTTTGAATGACTAATTTTGAAAGCAAAGTAGTGCTTTTAAACCTAGCTACCCAATGCATACAATTCTTTTTTTGTGTGTGTAGCAGAATCAGACCTTAACAGCGATGTGGCATTTAAAAAATCCCGTTGAAATCAGCTTTTGGTACTTTGTTTGTGATAAGCACTCAAGCTATTAAATTTATTTTTTATTATTGCTTTTTTTTTTTTAATACAAAGCAACAGAATATCACTATAAAACACATTTAACTGTGACCAATAAAGTTAACGTGAGCTTGGCTACCAAGCAAATGTTTCCTGAGATCTAAATGCTTTTAAGAAATATTAAATCCTGGAGTTCTACACTGACACTAGTGAGGTAGATTGATTAATTAAGGTATTGAGGTAGATTGATTAATTGCCTTTCAAAAGAAATCAGTTAATGGTATGGCAGAATTTCTTGGGTAGTGCCACGTTGCTGATTTTAATACAGGATGAAAGGTGTTCAGAAGTATCACTTTGCTTTGCAAGTCCCCAGCAGTTAGTCTTTTGAGGGGTGATATCATACTGGGACACCTCTGGTTTAGGAAACTTCAGTAAATTTAGTTAAAAATCTCACTCACAAAGAAATATTATCTCTCTGCTTTGCAGTCTACACTGAGTTTGCATTCTTCTCATACAGTGTTCAAAATACAGGAGGGCAAGTGGAATAAAGACAGAATTGTACATTTATCTTAATATAACAAGGGCAAGTTCTGTATTGAAGAAGGTACCAGAATGGTAGTACAGTGCCAGACAAATAATATGTTATTGTCTAGGCTAGAAAGTGACTTTGGTTTGCCTTTCAAGGTCATTTTAGAGCATGGAATCCAGATTTTAGCATATACAATCCTAAAAAGGGATGGAGATAAGCATGCACATAAGAGATAAGTCAAAGCCTGAAGGCCTAACACCTTTAGCCTAGTCTGGACAGATGTCTGTCCATGAGCTTGTGATAAAGACATTCTTATGGAAGGCTGATGTTGGTATAGTTAGACATGGAAACAGTTGTCTTTTTATTTCCTGTGGCCTACCTCATCCAGAGAGCTTCCTCGTGGCTTCTCTTGCTCATCCACAAGCTTCTGGTGTCCAGAGGATGGGTACCTCGAACTGTGCTTAGATGTTTTCTCAATGCAGTCCCTTGAAAGGCAAATGAAAGATATTTTCTTCAGTTCCAACTACTTTATCCAAGAAAATTCAAAACTTTAGAGCAAAATTCAGACAAAATCTTTCATTCTCTTTCACAGCCACCATCAAAACTCCAGTAATTATGAAAGGCTAAATAAATAAATAAATAGATGAAAATAGCCTCCTTTCCTTTAGATCTGGGATCAGTCTTGCTCAAATGCTATCTAAAAATTTAAAGATTAAGAGAAGGATTGGCAGAGCTTGTAGTGAAACCTGAAAGCAGGTAAGTATTATCAGGCTTTTGAGCTTTTTGGGGAAAAAAAAAAAAAAAAAAAAAAAAGCATGCATCCCTCTATGATCCAGGTTGCAAAAATGGGGTTACAGTATTAGAGTTTCATCATACATGAAGAATTCTTCTCTTGTCCCCTTTTTGACTTCTGCTGGAGATATCTGAGAAGGTAAAAAATGGAAAAATTCAGAACCATATTCTCTTTAGCAAACAATGTTTCAGCTGTTTCTCCAGAACAGCATTTTGATTTTTGTACTGAAAAAAAAAAAAAGAGAGGGAAAAAAAATGACCAGGAAAAATAACAAATCAGTTAAGTAGCAAAGCTACTAAAACCAGCAGAGAACTAAAGCAATTGTCTGCAATCCTATCTACAAACCCTCTATGCTATTGCTATATTTACATTAAAGTCATCAAAACAGATTTGCATGCCAATAAAACAGTGAACGGACAAAGACTTTCATGCCTCTAGCAAAGTGCTGCATTCCAAATTTAGCTCCAAATTCTTTAGCAGTAAGTTGTACTAGACAATTTTGCTGCCTGACCCCAGGCTTTGGTTTCTGTTTTTCATTTCCACTGTGGCTTGTTTACTCTTCACAGAATGACAGACGTGCCTCTCTCTACAGGTCACAGCTCTATCAGTGTAGTGATCAGCCTGCCAGGAATACCATTTTACTGCAACCAACATACTCATTGGTGAATTAACATACCATTCATATTAACATACCATTGTCCTGGAGGAACACTGATTTAGAGCAGCTGAGAAGCTGATGGGTATCATCCACTAGCCAAAACAACTCCAGTCATCCAGTGATTCCAGTATCTCTTTCCAAGTATATATTCCCACATTGAATAGAAGTCTGCTGTCAGGTCATCTGGATGTAGAATGGTTTGTTGACTATTTCTGTTCCTGGAGTAGCTTCTCTCTGTTTACAAAACAGTCTGACTCTTATATTAAAACAAGGAGTTCTGATTTATTTCTAAGTACTGAAACATTTTCTAAAGTAAAGATAACTCGTATGACCAAGGAGTTATTTTATTTTTAGTCCTATTTTTAATAGGAAAGACACAAGAAAGCAGTATTGTTAGAAAAAAAATGTGTTTATTTCTTCCCCTTTTGTTTGGGCACACCTATGTAGATTTGGGGATCTTTCACTTCCAAGCCCTCTATCATTCTCAGAGGGGTTTTTCCCCACTGACCTAAGCCTCATCCTGGTTCTAATATAAAACAGCTGAAAACTTTCTACTCTGAAGAAAAAAATAGGAACAAGACAGAAGATATTGTCGCTAGACACATATTTGCTCCTTGTAAAGTAGATATATTGCTCCCAGGGCCCACTTTAAAACCAAGGCCAAGATCTGACCTCAGTATTTTCCTCTCTGGACAAATGCTTAGCTATGAATTCAGTTGTCACTTAAGAAAGGAGTTGCTGATTTTTTTTTTTCCTCCCTCTGCCCTAATAATAGATGTTCCTTTAAAACAGTTGTATCCACATTGTCTAGGTAAAGATTTTCCTTTAGTGTCACTGGGAGCATAGCACCTCACGGATGGATTGTATGTAAAGACTGAAGCCATCAATTTCCAATAATCTGAATTGTTTTTCCAGAAGATTGCAATTGATTCCGGTGTCATTTCTGTGGGCAGTTTCTCAAATCTAGTCATTTAGTTTCAGGGGTAAGTATTCTTGTGTCTTCAGATCATAAGCCTGCTGTAGAAGGTCAGAAAGAGGTGGAGCCAATCTGAGGAACTGCAGAGAACTCTCAGCCTGCTTGCCTGTGCTGTACAGAACTAGTGAGAGATGGATGCAAGCAGAAGTTCAGGGACCATGGGACTGTGGTTCTGCATCCAGGCAGACTCATGACCTCACTCTGCAGTAGGTTATCTATCCAGAAACCTTTGCTTGACTTCTCAGAGCCTGAGTCACCATGACGAACGACACACCACTGGTAGATCTTATTCAGCAACTTCTTACCCACTACATCTGTGTAAAACATTCACAGGGAAAGAAGAAACCACTCATGACTCTTCTGGTTTCAGGTTTCCTTGTAAATTCAAAACTTAAGCGAAGGTCACTGTGATTTGCTAATGTGTGTGTGAATCTGTGGAGAAAAACAGGCTGAGTTTCAATGATCTGAAGTGTGGGAAATGAATGGCTTTTCAAATGATACCAAATGATGTCTGAATAGTAGATCTCACTAATTCTCATCTTTCAGTTTGGATTTATCTGGAGTTTGATGCTTGGTATAGCACACAGATACCAAATTAAAAGAGAGCACTATCAGAAATTGCTGTAAAATGATTATATTAGATGTAATGCAGCAGCATTTCAGTAAAGAAAGAGAACTGCATCGGGAAATCAAAATGCCAAGTCTTTAACATAGATTTATAAAGGATTTGGAAAACAATCATCTAAAGGGCATACAGTGAGCAGACTTGATAGAGTAATGTAAGTATGGAATGGAAGTGAAAGGATACCATCATGAAGAGAAATAAGAAGTCTCTGATGAGACTGCAATACTGAATACATCGGATTTAATAAACATGGACAGGTCTGGAGTCAGCAGCAGGGGCACAACTGAGCCAAAGTGGTTGGTTAGTAATAATCAATATCTCATTTGTGTAATACAGACCCTCTCAGGAAGCTTTCTACAAAAGCATGAGCATTTTTCATAGCATAGGAGAATGATCTCATTATCTCTTGTAACTCCTTCCAATGTAAATGTACTCTTGTTGAAAAGCTTTTAGGTTTAAGATACAAGGACTCTGCTTGTAAGACCTAGGGTCTAATTATCCTGGTGAAATCACCTAATTGACTGCTATAACCATATTGGATACCTTAGTATTGGACATCCTTCTTCTAAAGATTAGGAATGATGTTAGTCTCATTTCTCAATGCAGGATGGACCTCAGTCTTCAGAATAAGGACAGCTTCTTATCATGGATTTTCTGGGAGAACTTAATTGGTCTAGGTTTGAACTCTTTCCAGCAACACAGGTTGTCCTGGCTTATAAATGGACTTACAGAAAATATTGAGAAAGTCACAGCAGCTGTACCAGAATAAGAGGTTGTATCTTCCTTTGCTGAGGGGCTCTTTATCCATCCCCTGGATCTAGGACTGTCATGACTAGCATTAATTGCCTGAATAGTTCTGCTTGGGTTGACATGTGCCAGTTTCACTGGAGCTGCTTGAAGGTGCTTGATGTTCATTAAAACCTAAGGCTTCAATCACACGATACTTTATCAGCCGTCAATACAAACAGGAGCAGGAGCTTTGCAAGATCTGCTGCTCATGTGCTTGAAATTTTGGGATTCCCTGACTATAAACCAGACGTTCAGGTGAAGAAGCAGATTAGTACATCCAAGTGAAATGACTCTGAGCAAAGTGGAGCTGCTTTGGAGCTTGGAGGTAAGTCCTTAGAGAATCCTGACTGCTTTGGACAAATGATTATCTGTAACTGGACAAGCTCTTTTAAATGTTTTCACAAACTGCTAAGTAAGAGGCTTAGGATAAACATCTCCTGTGCTAGGACCATTGTTAGAGGGTTAACTTTAGTTAAAACACCTCAGGAGTAGGAGGCTTAAATTAAGCATCTCTTGTGTTAGGACCATTTCAACAGGGTTAAGTTTACTTAAAACACCTTAGGAGTAGGAGGCTTAGGTTAAACATCTCTTGTGTTAGGACCATTGTCAGAGGGGTAAATTTAGTTAAAACACCTGAGAAATAGGAGTACTTGCAATTATTTCAGGATTATTTCAGCTTAAAAAGCTCCTGTACCTCGGATCTTGGTGCTGGCCAAACGTTGTCCAAGAGCACAATGAATTGGGTTTATTTTCCCCCAAGCCATCTTATCAAAACAAATCTTTCCCCCCCCCCCCCCCCCCCTTATCGTTTTAAAAGCGATCGGGGGATTCTGAGCTGTATTTTAGACACACATCCTTGCTGGCAGGTCTGCATTCTGCTTTGCTATCACCTACGGCAGAAGATTATTATTAATTTGCAGCACCGCCACCAAACCCTGCCGAAGAAGGGCAGTTTTTATTCGTCCTTATTTGAGATATTTCTCGATAGGCAGCCTGACTACACACACTCTCATTACCTCTGAAGTTAGCAGCGAAGGGAGCAGAGTGGCGGGAGTAGGAACGAGAGCGACAGTTACTCCCCTCTCATTCCGCACTCTCCTCAAGGCGCTTTTCGCGCCCGTTGTTTTCCTCTCTTTCCCCCCCGCCCCAGCCCCTCAGGGCCGAGCCGGGCAGGGCCGCGCAGGACGGAGCGAGAGCGACACCGCGTGGGGGCGGCGCGGGAGGGGCCCGGAGGGGTCGGTGCAGGAGCGAGGGAAGCAGCCACCGTTTCTCTTCCACGGTCGTTTTCAGTCTTGTGTTCATTTCTCGCTTTGCCTTCCCAACTGCTCCTACACCCCCGGTAGCCACAACAATCCCCCGCAGCGCTACAGACTTGGGGAGGGGTGGCTAGGAAGCTGCTCAGCAGAGAAGGACCTGGGGGTGCAGTTTTGGGTGCCGCAGGATAAAATAGACATTGAGATGCTGGAGCAAGATCACAGAAGGGAAACGAAGCTGGTGCAGGGTCTGGAGAAAATGTCTTATGAGGAGCAGCTGAGGGAGCTGGGGTTGTTTGGTCTGGAGAAGAGGAGGCTGAGAGGAGACCTTGTTGCTCTCTCCAGCTGCCTGAAGG
>JANIJG010018249.1:12204-36404 GCA_024611175.1 Megaceryle torquata | reverse complement strand
GAAAGCATCAGTTTAAACCTTTCACCATTTTATGGTATTTTACCAAATGTCAATTACTTAAAAAAAAAAAAAAATCTATGGAACATGTTTTACATAGACTCTATTTCTTCAATTTGGAACATGTGAAAAAAATTTCCCATAGAAACTTTTCAAGGTAACTCAATGATACAATGAAACTTTTTTCCCACAGACAGCAAACCATAATATTGTTGAGATTGCTCCTTCATTAAGACTACAAATACTTTTTTTTTTTTTTCTGTTTTTCTTGTCTCTTTTTTTGACCTATATACTAATAACTACTTTGCTTATTTAACTGATGATACTATGTGATTAAACTTTGCCTTCGAGATCTTATTATAATGATTGATATTGCCCTTTGGAGTTTCTATGAAGGTACATTGTTTTACTGTGCCCTCAAACATTTAGTCTTTGTGTTGATTGTAACAGGATGTATACAGCATACATATCATATAGTATCAAGTATCCTGTCTGTCATGAACAAAGTATTTCAGCCTATGCACAGGATTTATTCGCATTAAATCAAGGGATTCATATCTGCTTACCAGACATTACTGTTGCTTCTAAAATTGCAGTGCTCCCTTGGTTTACAATTCTGTGATGACAGTTAAGACAAACTGAGATTTCTTTTTCCTAAATTTAAATGTCTACAATGCAGGCCTCTAAGGCTGTGTTGCTCTTCTATGCTTGAATATAAAGTTAATCTAAGCTAAAGAGGTGGGAGATAAGGAGAGAACCAGGTGATGAGTTCCTATCTCTGTAATATATTACAGAACTAGAAAGAAAAAAACTTTCTGTGGAGTAACAGCACAGAAACCAACAATATTATCCGAATAAAGATGACATTAAGTGAACTCTGATAAGAAAACTGTTGAAAAGTTTGCATACCTGCATCCCTCTATCTATAATATGACAAAAAAAGAAGAAAAATAATTAAAAATTTTACTGTGCCCTGAAGACACATTAGATGAGATTGATAAAAGAATATAGGCCTAACAAACTGAGTCTTAGCTTTCAAGTAGAAATTATTATTTTTTTAATTCCATCTTCTGAATGGTTAGGGTTGAAGCAAGAATGAAGTGCCCCCAGGCTGTTAAATCTCCTCCAACTTCTCAAAGCCATTGATGAAAATTATCCTGTTATTACCATTGTCAATTAGAGCAGACTGCAAGTGGCTCTGAGCAGTTACCCAAATGTGTTCAGCCCAAATCTGCTTCAAAGACAACACACAAGCTCCAAGCACTTGCTATCAGCAGGAAAGCTGACTTCCCTTTAGTAGGATTTTATGACGTCCTCTCTTTAAACCTAAAAAAATATTCCAGGTTTTATTAATTTGATTTTCAGAACACAGTGGTTGAAATGAGATTTTCTTTTTTCCTTTCCTCTTAGAGGAAGGGACTGAGTAAGGTCTATCATTTACAAAAGGAAGATGAGAAAGTCATGGTAACTTAAAGACCTATGGAAAGATACTTGTAGCTTTCTTGTGCTTCAGCTCCTCCACCTGTGAAAAGGAACAGAATTTCCCCACTTTATGTAGACAGCATGGATGAAAATGTTTATGATTTTTTTTTTTTAAGTCTTTATTGTTCCTGGTATGTCTTAGGATATAACTGGCTTAAAACTCCTGTATTCTCACTTGGATGCAGACATTCCTTAACATTATCAGGACTTACTTTCAAATGGCCTGTTTCATGAGCATAAAAAAGTCTGTAAGTTTAAATTTTTTATTCCTCTGTATTTTGTAATGCCAATCATAGAATATTAATTTTAAGTTGGATATGGAAATAGTGACGGAGTATACACATCCAATCCCCATTCTCTAACTTTATCTCCACAATATTTGTTTTTCTGGAAAGAGTTTCAAATACATCTCATGAAAGGTACCTTATTTTTTCCTGTTTTGTATTTTTTGCATCCATTTCAGCTATTCTTTGTAGATAATAATTAGTGTTTAATTTGTATTTGGAGCAGGACTTTAAATCTTTGTGTGTTAACAGTACTCTGTCATTTTGTAATGCTGAGTGGGAGATGCTGGAGTCATTATAGCTCCTACTTGCAGGATTAGAAGGGAATGTTTGTTCAAAATCCTCTGTGAATCCCTTAAATCCTCAGTCTAATAGAAATCATGTTTGTATGGTGAATTGGTGACCTGAATTATTAAGGAAGACCACTAGTGATTTTTATTCTTAAGCATATGCACATGCGATAAACTAAAAAAAAAAAAAAAAAATTCAAATTATTAACTAGAAATAAATCAATCACACACTTTCTATGTATAATCAGGTAGAATTAGAAACCAGTGAACAGACCACTTTTACAAAAAAAAAGAATGGATAGCTGAACATCCTTCCAGTAACTGTGTTACTGTGTCATTGCTTAAATATTGTACCTTCTCATAAAAAGAGGATTCTGGGCAGTTTAGGTCCTGCACTAGTCCTGTTCCACTTTCACCACAACTCCAGAGCTCTTCATTTTCTACTTGACTTTTGCATCCACTTGTAGCTGATGGTCCTACTGACTGTTTCATTTTGGTGCAAAGACTCCTGAAGCAGGAGGGAAGATGTAGCGCTGTTCAGCCTCTTGAATCTTTCTGCCTTTTCCCCACTGAAGTCCTGCACTGAAGCCTGACCCTATCTTGGCACACAGGAAAGTGAATTAATTTGGGAAAAAAAAAAAGAAAAAAAAAAAAAAGGACTTCGTAGATGAAGATCAATATTTCACCAACTAAAAGAACTCTGAAATGAAACCTAATTTCTGAAAGTCTCCTGTTCCCTACTGAGTAGGAAGAGTCTTATGTGTACCATAGCTATTCCTAGCACCAAGAATACGGTGAGAAGACTAGTCCTAGGAGAGTTTTTGACTTCAAATCTCAAGAAAGCAATGGACTAAATGCAACATGAAATAGGGCACCAGTGTTTTAAGGTTAAATTTCATGGCACAGTAGTCCACAGTGGACCTACCTAATCACCATTCTAGCATTCTTCTAGTTTAAACATTTTTGCATTAATAATCCTGTTGAAGCTGGGTCACTTAGCAGCCAGACATCAAAGCGGTAACGTTCCCAGTAGGAGCAGGAATATATAGGCTAGCACTTCCACCACCCATGCCAGACTAAAAGGGAAGGAAGGGACTTATAAGAGTTCTCTTGAATATTTTAGTGTACTTAGATTACATGCCCTTTAAGATATCTGCTGGAAATGCAACACAGCGGAGAGTCCTGGAGGTTTCTAGAGTGTGTCCAAGACAAATTCCTTACACAGCTGGCAAATCAACCTGCCAGGGAAGGTGCCCTGCTGGACCTGCTCTTTGTGAACAGAGAAGGGCTGGTGGGGGATGTGACAGTTGGAGGCTGGCTAGGGCACAGAGATCACGCAAAGATTGAGTTCTCCTTTCTTAGAGAAGCAAGGAGGGGGGGGCAGAAGAACTACCACATTGGACTTCCGAAGGGCAGACTTTGATTTGTTTAGGAGACTGCTGTCAGAGTCCCTTGGGAGGCAGTCCTGAAGGGCATAGGAGTCCAGAAAGGCTGGACACTCTTTAAGAGGGAAGTCCTAAAGGTGCAGGAGCAAGCCAAGTCCATGAGCTGTAAGATAAACCGGCAGCAAAAGCTGGCCTGGATGAACAGGGAGCTTTGGCTGCAACTTAGGGAAAAAAAGGAGAATTTATATCCTTTGGAAGAAGGGGCAGGCCACTTGCAGTGACAACAAAGGTATAGTAGGCTATGCAGGGAGAGATTAGAAAGTCCAAAGCCCAGCTAGATATTAATCTGGCTTTGGCTGTAAAAGACAACAAGAAATCTTTCTATAAATATATTAGCAGTATAAGAAGGTCCAGGGAGAGCCTCCACCCTCTGTTAGATGCAGGAGAAAACATGGTAACTAGGGATGAGGAAAAGACTGAGATGCTTAATGTCGCCTTTGCCTCAGTCTTTAGTAATAGGACAAGTAATCTGTGAATCCAGTTGAGCTAGAAGACAGAGACTGAGAGCAGAATGATCACCCCACAATCCAGGAAGAGATGGTCCATGATTTGCTACACCACTTACATATACACAAGTCTATGGGACCAAATGGAATTCAACTAACAGTTCTGACAGATCTAGTAGAGGTGCTCACCAAGCCACTTTCCATCATTTTTCATCAGTTGTGGCTTACCAGGGAGGTCCCAGCAGACTGGAAATTAGCCAGTGTAACACCCATCTATAAGAAGGGCTGAAAGGAGGATCTGGGAAACCACAGGCCTGTCAGTTTGACTTTGATGCCAGGGAAGCTGACGGAGCAGATCATCGTGAGTACCATCATACAGGGCAATCAGATGATCAGGCCCAGTCAGCACAGATTTATGAAGGGCAGGTCCTGCTTGACTAACCTGATCTCCTTCTACAATATGGTCACCTGCTTAGTGGATGAGGGAAAGGTTGTGGATGTTGTCTATCTGGACTTCAGTAACATTAACTTTAGGACACCGTCTCCCACAGCATTCTCCTGGAGAAACTGGCTGCTCATGGCTTGGACAGACACGCACCTCACCGGACAAAAAAAAAATGTCTGGATGGAGTGTTAGTAAAAGGAGTTAAATCCAGTTGGTGGCCAGTCATGAGTGGTGTTCCCCAGGCCTCAGTACTGTGGCCAGTTCTGTTTAATATCTTTATCAATGACCTTGATGAGGGGATCAAGGACACCCTCAGTAAGTTTGAAGATGACACCAAGCTGGGTGAAAGTGTTGATCTGCCCAGGGTAGGGAAGCTCTGCAGAGGGATCTAGACAGGCTAGATGGATGGGTCAAAGACAGTGGTATGAATTTCAGTAAGGCCAAGTGCCAGGTTCTGCACTTTGACTACAACAATGCCCAGCAGTGCTACAAGCATGGGAAGGGGTGGCTGGAAAGCTGCTCAGCAGAGAGGGAGCTGGGGGTGTTGACAGATAGACAGCTGAACATGAGCCAACAGTGTGCCCAGGTGGCCAAGAAGGCCAAAGGCATCCTGGCCTGTATCAGACATGGTGTGGCCAGTAGGACCAGGGAAGTGATTCTACCTCTGTACTTGGCAGTGGTGAGGCTGCATCTTGAGTGCTGTGTTCAGTTTTGGACCCCTCACTACAAGAAGGACACTGAGGCACTAAAGCATGTCCAAAGAAGGGCAACCAAGCTGGTGAAGGGCCTGAAGCACATGTCTTATGAGGAGCAGCTGAAAGAATTGGGGTTGTTTAGAATGGAGAAAAGGAGCTCAGGGGAGACCTTATTGCTTTCTACAAATACCTGAAAGAAACTGGTACCTGAAAGGTCTGGAACCTCTCCTACAAAGAAAGGCGGAGAAAGTTGTGGGTATTGAAGCTAGAGAAGAGAAGAGAAAGCTCCAGGAACACCTTATTATAGTGTTACAATATGTAAAAGGGGCTTATAAGAAAGATGTGGACCAACTTGTAAGTAAGGTCTGTGGCAATAGAACATAGGGTAATGAACTAAAGTGGGTAGATTCACACTAGATTGAAGGAAGAAAATTTTTACAATGAGGTTGATGAAACACTGGGGTTGCTTGCCCTGAGAAGTTGTAGATGTCCCGTCCTGGGAGACATGCAGGTAAGGTTGGGCAGGACTCTAAGCAATCTGATCTAGTTGATGATGTGACTGCTCCCTGCAGGGCATTGGACTAGATGACCTTTAGAGGTCCCTTCCAACCCAAACTATTCTAAGATTCTATGATTCTATGAAAAAAATAATGTTGAACATACTTACTGCAGTGTTCCTTATAGCATTCCTGACAGTTTGCCCCCCCTAAGGATGCAGGAGGTTAAAGAATTTGCAGAATTTTGGTGGGCTGGCCACTCTTTTGCAAGGTGGCATAACTGGGGAGCACAAATTTCTACTAGACCGCAAGGGTTTAGTGGTGCCTGGGGAGAAGGCACCTGTGAAGATGTTCCAAAGCACACAAAGATTCACAGTCATAAGAATATGCCTGGAGACCTGTATTTTTGGGACAGTTTTAACTCAAAAGTGTAAGTTCTTAAGTTCAGACATGTTTGAGTTACTAATATAAGTGAAACCAAAGTATGCTGAGTTGACGAATCTGTAAAACCTACGAGAAGAAAGGTCCCGAGAACAAAGTCTTGAATGGAAATTACACTGAAAAGAGGACAGAATAGAGAAGCAGGTGTCCCTGATATGTGACTTCACTGGAAGAGATAAGAATAAGTCAGACTTGTTTCTATTTTATAAATAATAATAAAAAGTGCAGCAAATAGCTATTAAGTAGTTCTAGCAGCAAGAAATGAGTCTGTGAACTGGAGCTGCAGTTCTGCATGGTGCTGCACGGGGGCAGCGCGGCCCCTCAATTGGAATCATGAGGCTGTTCTCACGCTGTGCGCTTAGTGACTGTTTGACCTTTCATTTTGTCACCTGAGAACTGAGCGAGCCATCCTCAGACCCGGAATGCTAAATTGAATAATTAATTTCAGCCGGTATTTAAAAAATATTCCATGGGCTGCACGATTCCCAGTTTAATATTGTATAGCACGTATAGCAGACAGCTTAAACCTCACAGTTGTACTGTGAGGAAATATTTCATGCACACTTTTAATTCTTAAGTACTTTAACTGAGTAAACACAAGTATTTGTTAAACATTGTAAATCATTTAAAAAGAAGCATTTTATTTAATCATTCTTTTGGTGCTAAGATTACTGAGATTTTATTTCTGTAAACTAGCCTCCTGGCTCTGGATTCAGATAAATCTGTAGCTTCCATGGGCATTAATTACTGACACCTTTCTGTCCCATGACACTTTCACCACTTCAGAAATGCTTTCTACCCATTTCCAGGGGGCTAGCATGCTAAACAGGAGCTTCCACACCAAAATGAAAGAGGACACTTGAAACGAGGCTGAGTGTGAGGTGAAGTGTTGGTTGTAGCTATGATTATTTCCTCAGAGAAAGGAAAAGGTACCCAAAGTACCTTGAACATATGTTATAGAATCATCATAGAATGGTTTGTGCTGGAAGGGACCTTAAAGATCATTTAGTTCCAGCCTCACTAACATGGGCAGAGACACCTCACACTGCATTAAGAGCATCCACAGTTTCCCAGGGCAATCTGTTCCAGTGTCTCACCACTCTCAGAATGAAGAAGTTTTTCTTAATTTCTAATCTAAATCTACCTTTTTTTCTGTTTGAAACCATTACCTTCTGTCCTACAAGCTCTTATAAAAAGTCCCTCCCCAGGTTTCTTGTAGGCCCCTTTCAGATACTGCAAGGCCACAATAAGGTCTCCCTGGAGCCTTCTCTTCTCCAAGCTAAACAATCCCAACTCTCAGCCTCATAGGAGAAGCATTACAGGCATCTGATCATCTTTGTGGCCCTCCTCTGGACCTGATCCAAGTCTATGTCCTTATTGTGCTGGGAGGTCTAGAGCTGGATGCAGTACTCCAGGTGGGGTCTTATAAGAGAGGACTAGAGGGGCAGAATCATCTCCCTTAACCTGCTAGCCATGCTTCTTTTGATTCAAGATGCAATTGGCTTTCTGGGTTGCACTTGCACATGGTTGGCTCATGTTGATCTTTTCATCACCAGCACACCCATGTCTCTCTCCTCAGGATGGCTCTCAATCCATACTCCACCCAGTCTGCATTTGTATTTGTGATTGCCCTGCCCCAGGTGCAGGACCTTGTATTTGGCCTTGTTGAATTTCATGAGGCTGGCATGGGCCCAACTCTCAAGCCTGTCAAGGTCCCTCTGGATGTCATTTCATCCAACAGTGAACCAAACCACACAGCTTGGTGCTGACAACAAATGTACTGAGGGTGCACTTGATCCCACTCTCAGTATCACCAACAAAGATGTTGACCAGCACTCATTCCAGTACCGATCCCTGAGGAACACCACTCATCACTGGTCCTCACTTGGATGTTGATCCATTGACAAAACTCTGTTACATTCCCAAACTGTGCTGACATATGCACATTCATTTGCTGTCTAGATAGGATGCCAGAAACGAATCTGTGCAAAGATATCAACAAGCTTCATGTGCATTCTTGTTCTGATTTGTTTGAAGACAGATTTTGATGTGCTAACCATTCCTTATCTCAAAATGAAATGTGGGACGTTAGTGATACCCTGGGAGGTGTGTTAATGTGGAAATAGGACAGATGAATATGGGCAGTGTGTACAGCATTACAATAAAGCCACTGTGGTCAACAAATGGGGAATTTGAACGACCCAAATAGATTTTAAAGTAAAATAGGGAAAAGAAAGCAAACCAGATATTTTAAATATTTATTTGTCAGACTGGGATAACAGCCTTTATACAGCACAATTTGCATAAGGTCTCAAGATAACATCCTGTATACAACCACAAAACCATGACATGGATTTATACATAAATTGAAAACTCAGACAGATTTACAATCATTTTTATACAATTCTCATACTGTTTTTGTTTCAGTTTTTACACCTCTTAGAACAAGTCTGTATTTTTTCCTGATGAATCTGGAAGCAAAGTGAAAATTAAAAGAAATTCAAATCAAAATGAATATCAACAAACCACCATCTATGCATGCAACATTCACCGTGGAAACATTACATTTCTCCAAGGACTAATCTTTTTTTTCTTTTTTTTTTAATTTTTTTTTTTGTGTGTTTTTGGATTTTTTTAAACATTAGGTATGCTGTACACATTGTCCGTAGTATGACAGCACACATGTTAGTCAGCCATTGTTGAGCACCTGAGCACGTCACTGAACATCTATAAGATACAATCAAATAAGGACACATTTACATGCTTGGATGTCAGATGGACTTAAGAATTTCAACTCAGTTTGTTTTACAAAAATGTATACTTATTTACAGGGTAACAAATTAAGAAAACTGCTTTCGTTCAAGTGATCTATTTTGAGTTATGGATATCTATATATATTCTAACTTTTGAGCTCATCAATATATTTGCTTATTAATCTTTTCAAAATAATAAAACAGAACATATAGAAAACATTAAAATGTTTCTTATGATTTAAAGAGAGAGTATCCGGTTTCATTTCTTCCTTGTATTTTCCTTCTAAAGGCAATATGTATTCATAAATAGCAATGGATCCTACATGCCAGGTGTACCAAAAATTCACAAGGCATGTAGGACTAGGGTTTAAATATAATGTAGGTGGATACTTACACTAAATTTCCTCTCTGTTTCATTACCTTTATAAGTTACACTCACACAAATGCAAATTTTCTCTGTTATTCACATAGGTATGTACATATCTAGATATATACTCAAATAATGAAATCTGGGACATTCTATATTGTAGCAATGAAAATAAAGTAGTTAAAAATAGTGTTAGTTGTGATTCAAATAATAATTTTGAAAAATACTATTAAACTCTTTATGATATCTCCATGAAACTAAATCTAAATAATCTCTATTGGGCACACACTAGCTTACAATATAATAGATGTCTTTTTCTTCATCATCATCCTCAAAGTAAGAATCAATATCAGCTGGTTACCAGCTACCATATCCCACAGCCTAATCACGCAAACACCCAGCATCCAGAAAAACAACTCAAATATTTCCTAAGTGTTGATTTAAAGCCAGTTTAAGTTAATAGATTAGTTGCTATTTACTTTAACTGGTTTGGACTGTGTTTTTGTTTATTCCACACTAGGATCCATGTAATGTAATGTAAAATCATGACTAATAATAAAGAAGCAGTACTCATTGCTCCTGGATACTATCCCTTTAAAGTGTTATGGAAAAGAACTAGGTCAGCATTCATCATAGAAACTCTCATGTCTAGTTTTAACATGAAAAAAAAAAAAAAAAGGCTGTTTGCAGCTCATTGTACACATAATAATAATGATAAAGTTAGAAATCCCTGTCATTTGTAAACACACACACTGTGCTTTTGCTCATTTTTCAGCTTGTTTCCACTATACAAGGCCTTTAAACACAGAAGCAGCTTCAATCTCTGTTGACTCAGCAGATTTATGAATAAAAAAGTTAAAAAGCCTCTGCTATTGCCTCCCTGCAATATGTGTCTTCAAAGCAAACATAGAAATGTGTGAACTCATTAATAATCAATCACTCAGAAATGATAAAAGCTTTTTGCCACATCTAAACACTTTTGGCCAGATAAAAGAAACAAAAACTAATGAGAAAAAAGTGAAAAAAATATACTGAGATATATAGAAAAAGTAAAAAAATACTAATAGTCCTTGTTTGATTATTTTTTAAAAAACATTGTCACAAGAGAGGTTTTCTTGACTTCATTCATAAAACAAGAACAAGGAAAAAAAAAAAAGAAAGAAATGCATTCAAACATGAATTTGTGTTGCATAGAGTGAGTCCTGTACAACCTAGAAATTTGGTCAAAAAAGGAACTTGGCACACTTTGGAAGCATCCTCTGACCTCTGAATGATGCTGCCTTGGACAAGAGGAAGTGTGTGGGCCCAGGTTTGTCACTAACCCTGGATGACACCAAAGAAGCCCTGGCCTTGCTGCATCTGGCAGTGCTGCATTCCTGGCAAACGCTACTCTGCATTTCATGATAGGACCCCAAACCTGCCATTCCAACATGCAGAAATGTTTTGTGTGTTGTTCAGAGAATCAAAGATGCTTGAACTAAACCAGTTGCTAACAGCTGATTACCCTGCAAAGGTAGCTGTTCCATACAGCTGCAGCTATACCACCCAACAAAACTATTTTATAAAAATATTGGCCACATTTGTGTGTGATAGCAAAGCACACCTGTCTGCTTTCTCAATTAAGAGTTATGATTGAAGGCTTCCAAGTAAGGCAGCCAGATAGTGCTCATTCCTGCTGGAAATCTCCATAGCAACTACCAGCATGACTTGCTGTCTTTATAAAAAATCTTAGCAAGAACAAAATTACCAGCAGTTTGCACAAAATTGCACACCTCTTGGCTTGTAGTTCACACAGTAAATTGAAACTGGAACTATTTTTTTTTCTTTTTTCAAAAGAAAGAACACACTATAGCCATCAGGATTGCAAAATAACCCACCAAAAAAGCAACATATATATCAAATATATCCACATAGAATTTTTTGGTTTGATTTGGGATTTTTTCTTTGAAGTATTTACTTCTTATAAAAAACATACACAACATCAAAACATATAGGATGTTTACAATAACTCCAGAGGACTGGTTTTAAAGTATATGAGAGGTAGGGTATACATATACTGGTGAAAGCATAAAATTCAACATTAAAGCACACATCCTACTTCCACTGTCAGTGATATTGTGTTTTTAAGATAGGTAATAAGATTTTGGTAAGATTGCTCTGCTTGCAAGTTAAGCAGGCTACCAGCAGGTTATCAATAACAGCAGTTTTCTTGGTGTGTGTAGCATTAATATCTTCTATGTATTTCTTATTCCTTTCCTACCTTGTTATTTTAAGTTGACAAAAATAAATCAAAAATTGTATGTGGGAGTGTCACCAGATTAAATGGTGTAGCTTTTTCCTGGACAGTCCAGCTTATGAATAAACTGAAGACCACTTTTCTTTTTAAGCATATATTATTTTCCAGAATAAATTTTCAGCTGGTGTACAACCTGTGCACTACATATATTCAGAAAATATAAGAGGATGTACATTAAGTAATTTGTGAAAAGTCCTTACTGGGCAAGAAAAATAAATGTCTGAAGTGCAGAAATTTGGTAATTTCCTTTTAAGTATGCAAAGGTCATGAGAAAATATGTCCAGATAAACTACTTTTTAATGAAGCTATGAAATCCTAAATTACTTCTGAGTAACATGTGAGTTAGTCCCATACTGATTCTTGTTTTTTTTAAAGAAACTGCTATATTTTTTGGAATGGGAGAAAAAGCTTTTCCTTCAAAAAGAAATGCTACAAGGGAGAATAAAAAAAACCAGCCTAAACCATCCTATCAGTGGTTTCTTCCCACCATGAGCTAACTGCTTGACTTCAAGCCCATGAGAGTGGGGCTTAAAGTCTGTAAGTGTTAACACAGTCTTACATGTTGCAAATTTTACCTTCCTGTTTACTTCTTTACTAACTGAGAAGCCATGCTGTTGAGTGGATTATACTCAGACATCAACCTGAGATAGCAAGAGGATATTCTTAATTTTCCTAATTTTTCAGTAACTGTCCTGCTCTCCCTGATCCTTATATTTCAAGTGTGTCACTGGTGTTAATAGCCCTGAACCAAGTGGGTCTGCTGCTCCAAAATGCCCACAAATTAGCCAAGAATCCATTGTCTCTGTATAGTTTTATCATCAGACTGGTTGCTGAAAAATGGAAGGACTAGTTGAAAAAATTGTGTTAGTCCTAGTGCTTAAGTCCCTTCAATTCCAAACTTCTTAGAAACTGCTGATTCAAAGGGTACGATGAAGTACAGTGTTACTGATGTTGAAACAGTATTTTTTCTTCCTGATGTAGTGCTGTTCAAATTCTGTCCCTTCTCTTTAAAACCACATCCCAAATTATAGACCATTAATATAGTTTTATCCATTACATTTTAGGACAGTGGTTTCTATTAATTATTAACACACAGAAAAAAAATGAAACAATCAGATCTGATTCTCCACAGTGTAGGTTTTGAAGGAAAAAGAAAGAAGGAAAGAAGTAACATAAAATAACATTCCCACTCTTGCAAACACATTGCAGTTTCTGTCAAGTGGCATAATCTCACTACAACAAATTATCAGAGATCCTAAGGTGCAGAGGAACAAGTTTTGCACTTCTGATAAGTGAGATTTGGAAAGTCAATCACTCTAGGTGCTTTTGCATAAAATGATCTCCTCTGGTTGCACAGAAAACCAGACTGCTCTTTCCATCACACTACCTCCAGCGGCAGCCAAACTCTGCATTAACACCTGCCTTCCAGCCTTCATTATTTCCTTCAGTTACTCTCTTCACAAAGAGTCCAACAACATGGAGCCCTTGTATCAGTCTTCATCTCAAACAGCCTCACTTTAACTTCTGGGCCCAGGTTTTCTTTTACTTTGCTGTCTTTTGCAGCAAATCAAGTGTACTAGCCCTCATTTAAGTGTGCTATGTAGCCCAGAGACTGCTCTTTTCTATTTTGTATTCTGAAAGACTAGCTAAACACAATGATATCAAACTATAGTCTTGGAGTGATGCTGTTTATAGCAGACTCTGAAGATTTTGTGCCCTGAGCAGACAGCTCTGCTCAGTGTGTTTGTGTGGAGCTGACCAACAGTTTGTGCCAGTTTACTATTCTTTTCCTTAGATCCACTTTGTCAAGCCAAATATAAGCTTCTCCAATCAGTGTCTTTTTCATAAACTTCCCTCCATTGGAGACAAGCAGAATCTGGGAAAATAATAATGAAAAATAATTATCAATGTGCATATTAACATGGCAAACATGAAAGTTTCAGAAATGTCAAGCTCTTATTTGATACTGACAGAAAAGAAAAGAGTGACCATAACCCTTTATCATGCAGTCACCTTACCAACAGAAAGAAGGCCCTGTGAAAACTGAACCTTCCTCCTTTTTTGTTATCATGGGATGTAGCAACTAGAAGATGACAATCTTGAACTTCAGTGAGCAATTTTTCACCTGCTGGTTACCGAAGACAAACACAAGATCAAGTTTCAAGTGCGTGGGAGTCAGAGGGTACCCTGCCTATAGGCTGTATCTCAGAGCAGATGTCTGTGAGAAAATCCGGAGTTATGGTTTCTGACCTCTGCAAGTGATACTCTAACCAAAAATGCAGAGCTGGTTTGAAATCTCACTCCTATTGAGAGCCACAGTTTGCACCTGGTTTTATGGCTCTTGCTTACCCAGCCATGGAGATTAGGAAGGGCAAAGAATAGCCCTGGTACTTACATGCTGGGTGTTCAAGATTCTACCTGATATATTATACAGGCACAGGTTTTCCAGCTAAGCAGGTTCATATCATGCAAGTAATAGACTTCTCTGAAGGACTTGATTCATTCTGTGGATCTATAGGTTTATTCTATATGTTTCTGGAAGAAACACATTTGATAATACATGCACTTCAGGAGGTGAGTTCTATTTACACATTCAGATAAATTTTAGCATTTCTCAATTATTAAATAACTGAATTAACAAGTTCAATGCTTCTTATTTTCCATCAACTTAATAAGTTTTTCAAAAGGAAAAAGAAGTCATGAAAAATTGCATTTCCATGATAGGATTAGCAGCAGATTTGCAATATTCACAGTCACTGTTCAGACCCCTGGCAATGAGAAAGGAAGGAAACTAGTAACACTAGGAGGCTGTCACCTTATGTGTGAACCAGCAGAAGAGAAAATAGGGCATTTTGATGCTTGGTTTCAAAGATTTAGGCTAACAGAAGAATGGCAGAACTCACGGAAATTGTACTCAACTGAGATGCTGGAAGAGAACATATGGCAGTAGACATCTAACAGAACTGTAGAATAATCAGACTTTCCAGTAATCAAGAGCTTCATCATTTTAGAAAATTTTCCATTCTCATTTGGGAGACAAAGTAAAATATGCAAAACCTTACATTACAATGGAAATTAAAAAAAATAAATAAATTTGCAGTAATTTTTCCTGGACAAACTTCCCAGTTCTCTGGTCAATTTTGATAGCAGTTGTCAAGTAAGGCAGGTACCTGGACACCCATATGCCCATTAGTCAACAGATTTGAAGAGGGAAAACCAAGTGACTCTTAGGCACTGAGCTATTGTGGAACTCCCTTTTATTTCACTTATCAGAAAGCCCATTCTTGGGGAAAATAGGCAGACTCCCTCCACTGCTAGTGGCTTTCTAGGTTATTTGGTTCAGTGTTTCCTGAAGTAATGGACGGCCCAGAAGCTGGTAAGCCAAACCAGAACATCTGTGAAAAACATTCTCCTGTTTTTTTCTGATTACTTTCACATAGGACATTATGTATTTCTAATTGCAGCAAGCCAGCCAGCTAGGAGCCAGCTAGGGAACAAGGCAAAGGAGCCAGGAGCTTAGTGCTTTCCAGAAGGGTCCCGGGTGGGTTGCCAGGGAACAGGGAAAACAGGGAAGCAAGCAAGCAAGCTTCCAGAGGCTGAGGCAAGTGCCTGTATGAAACCCGTCAAAATGTTTCCTGCAGACTGTTTTCATTCTGACGTATCAATAGTTTTGGGACAGAAAAAAAAATTAATACATTTTTCATCAATTCTGTCCTTTATTCTTCTCTCTGCTCCTTCCAGCTGGATTCCTAGTATTTGTCTTCTCTAGCTTGTGTCCTCTCAGCCTTGTTTCTTCCCTGCTTCAGGCATTAAACTCCAGAGATGTTATCCTGAATCAACTACTCTCAGTTTCTAATCCTCAGGTTTGTTTTGGTTTGGGTTTTGGTGTTTTTATACCCAATACTCTTGACCAGACAATTCTGGGTTTTCTTCTCTCTTCATTTGGTTGTTGCTGTGTATATTTCTAAAGGTGATGATGGTGACAATAGTCATAATCTCAAACATTGCAGAATTACTGATTATGCCAAGTCAAAAATTTTCTGTGTATATTTCTAAAGGAGATGATAGTGTTTATAGTCTGTGGCACGTCAAATGATCTGTGGAACTGATTCAGAAATAGTCCCTCTCCTGTATTATAGTTGCTTAGACAGATTTGATCATTGGGTCAGATTTGGTTTTTTAGACAGGTAGGATTCAGTTTATCTTCATTTACTTTCACATGAATAGATAGCTGATATAAGCCAGCTATTCAGGGTTCCTCTAGTCAGTGGAGAGGGATGGACAATTCTGGGGGTATTTGCATGCTAATTTTAAATTGAATTGTTGGGCAGACCAACATCCACTTATTGTATCTTTAAATCTATAAAACTGACATAGACGAGCCAGCTACATTTTTATGATTAAGTTAGACTGGATTATCTAAGTGCCTATGTCAGGTTTATTGGTCATATCGTTAAAATTAAAGCCAAAATGGATGTTTCTTAGAAAACAAGACCAACAAAAATAGATACTCTTTTCACCAGATTAAGGTGTACTAACATACATATTGGTTCAACAGACTCAGCAAAAAACTATGTAAGGTGCTATATTAGCTGGGAAAATCCAGAGTGGTCAATAAAGCCTTGCCAAAGTATAAAGCTAAAAAAATTCCTGTAAAAACTTTTCTTCCAGTGGTGGTTTGAAGAGGAAACCATAAGGGGTGAGTAGACCAGTAAAGAATAACCCACAGGGTTCTATGGAAAAATATGCCATCAGGTTGTTAAGATCAGAGATAGGAAGGGAGGTAGCCATAGGAACAGTCATCCTGAGACTTGGAAATATTTCCTCAGAAGCTCTGTTATATATATTGGTGCTGCACACCAGACCTAACAGAACAAAGGCTGTAGAAATAGCAAGGAACAAGTTTAAAACAAACAAAAGCTGTTTCTTCTTCACACAATTTGGAGTTTGATCTGTAAAATTTATTGCCCTAATATATTGTGGAGGTTAAAAATTTTCATTGAAGAAGTAAGTAGAGAAATTATTGGACAAATTAATTGACAAAATACCTCATAATATGATGAATACAAACATAGCACCTGTGAGTGAGGAAGCCAGTGGTCTACAGATTAATACGTGGTTTTTGGGAAAGTGTCAGTACATGATTATCCTGTTCCTATGTTCTGCCTTATACACTTTTGGAAGCAGAATACTTCACTGGAGAGATCTTTAATCTGGCTAAGGGCATCTGTACATGAGTAGCAAATCTTACCCAGTGATCAAATCTGTCTAAGCAACTATAATACAGGAGAGGGATTATTTCTGAATCAGCTCCACAGATCATTTGACATGCCACAGACTATAAACACTATCATCTCCTTTATAAATATACACAGAAAATTTTTGACTTGGCATAATCAGTAATTCTGAAATGTTTGAGATTGTGACTATTGTATCTAATTCTAGGCAGCACAACTTAAAAAAAAAAAGATGAATTTAAAGAAGTTGAAGAATTGGAGAGAATGATAAAATTAGACATTTAGGCAACAGGACCTTTACTTGGCCTGGTTTACTTAGTCTGGAAAAGTATAGAGAAGAGTTATAACAGCTTTTCATTGTGCATATTTTTATTTATAAAAAGAAAGCAGGTCAGTTTTCCTTTGTGCTTTTTGTGGATACTTAAGGATAATTGATACGGCATTTAAAAATATGTCATACTTAGGTATGACTCTATACTTTCTAAATACATAGAAAATTTTTTTTTGGAAGGCATGCATAACTTCCTTCTCTAGGGAGTTTTAAGAACAGATCAAGCCTAAAACTTCCAAGCCCAGTCTATAAATACCTTTCCTCAATGTGGGGTGATAGTTTAAACAATCCTTTAAAGTCTCCTCCATCCCAATATTTCTATTATTATGTAATTGTGCTATTCCCTTTGTACTTTTCTCATTTCTGCAAACAACATGGGTAGAAGATTGATCTCAAATGTCCATAGCACAGCATGGACAACATCCAAAATTAGGTTTTAATAAAATGCAGAATTACCTGAAGAGAATGACCAGCAGGACTCAAGCTAAATCTAAATGTTTCATTGAACGAAGGCTCTCGGTCATGCCTGCATACCCTGGTTTTCTTCTTAATTACTCTCTTTTGGGTAGAGATATTGACAACATACAGCTTCACATACAGGTCTAGGGAAGAACAGTTCAATGAGTAAAATACAGAAGCTTTTAAATAATCATTATTGCTAATGATTTCAACAGAGGGGAACTGTTGTGAAGAAACAGAGCATGGTACTTTACAGTCATATTCTGTTCTTATTCACATGGTGTGAAGAAGGAACCATGCCACTAAATACAAGGGTATTACTTCATGTTTACAGTGCTGTCATTTAAGGAGCAAATACCTTGATGTATTTATCTATGTATGAAAATATAATTATTAACATGAGTTTTCAATTTTTAAAAAGCTTTTTTCACCAAAATACATTTTTTCACTGGATATCATTGTTCTCTAATAACCAAGTGAGTTACATATTTTATGAAAGTTTAAAAAGGATTAATTTTGAACAATCAAATGTAAATTAAAAAGATGATTAATTTCTAAGAGTTAATTTGCTTCTACAAAATGCTTTTACTTTCACTTAAGTTGCTTATAGGAAAAAAAAAGTCACTTCAAAAAGAATCCTATAGAATATGTCATTATGATTAAGAAGCAATTTTATTTCCCATTTTAGTTATGTTAAATGACTTTAGATATATCCTACTTAATGTTTTCAAAGTATCATGAATCTCTTTTCTTTGTTATACCTGGTAGATGATCTGGAGATTTAAATTTGTATGTGATATTTCTGCACTGAAGGATTTCTACTATCAGCTGTTCTCCATCTGTCTTCATTTCCTTCTTTAATGCAATCTTGATTTCACCCATAACCTGTGTTTTACCTGGAAAAGCAGAAAAAGCAACCCTCATTAATGTAAAAGGAGACTAGGTGCATGTTTCTAACATGAAAAGAGTTTTCTGGTGTTTTTTTGTTTGATTGGTTGGTTTTTGTTTGTTGTTTTGTTGTTGTTGGTTGGTTTTGTTTGCTTTTTGTTTGGGGTGGGGTTTTTGTCTTTTTTTTTCCCTTTCATTTTCAAAACAGCTTATAGTATTGTTGGGGTGGGCAAACTGTAGGTATATGCAGTACACTTGTATAAGGAGATTAAGTGTTTCAGAACGGTTTTGTTTCAGAGAAGCTTTTTTTCCAAGAATACAAATTTCTCTGGGACCCATGGCAAGACATGTAATGGTCACTACAATGCACCTTTTCAGAAACCTTTATTACAAGATTATGAAGTTATCTCATTTAAAAGAAAAAAAAAAAAGGGAAACAAAGGTAATGAGAAAAATGGAGAACAATCAATAGAACATTAAGAAGTAAGATTCTGAAAGGCAATTAATTACAATTCAGTGAAGTTAGCATTTAATTTCATTTTTTTACATTTATGGAGCAATATCATTCATACAATTTAAAGGGAAGTGCTCACTGTGACCTTTAAAAGATGATTTTCCTTCTTATGTCGACAGAAATACAGGCCTATTATTCCTGTAGTGTATGGATTTCTCTCTAAATCAGTCCAGAGAAAGAAAGGAGGCACAGAATGAAATGTACACAAAGCTGCTTTGACTTTCCTGCCTGTCCTCCTACAAGGCTTTATTTAAACCAGGCAGAGTAGGGCAGGACTTGCTCTAAAAGACTGTAGTGGTGTAAGCAAATCCCATGCCCTCAGCAAAATACTCTCTATAATAGCATGGGGTTGTGCTTCTATATTTATTGTCCTGCTACTGTAAAATATTATTCTGCCTCCTCTTCTATTTAGACATTAGTTAAAAAGAAATCAAACTATTAAGTCCCTGGGAATCTTTATTACTTAGTTTCTGGTGCCAAGAGGCTGGATCTTTAACATATTACCAGGAAATTCTATAAATTGTTGCTAAGATGATGTAAGGAACAGAGGAATTCTGCAGAAAATAAACAATTACAATATGTCTGGAAAAACTTCTTTCTTAAAGAGTAGAAATTTACCAAGTGGCATTTAGAGTTTACTTACTTGTGCCACAAATGTATAACCAAATTTTAATAATCTTTAAAAGTGCCAGCTTTTGTACAGATGTCCATGAGCAATCACACATTCTATTGTTTTTCCTACTTTTTTTTTTTTTTTAATTGTGAACAAAAATTAAATAACAAATGATCACAGCTACAACCTGGCCTCCAACCTTCCTCAAAAACAGAAGCTAGAATCTAACTCAGTTGCAGTCAATCACAAATTTGCAGTTGGTCTTCAGCTGAGTTGGTGTTTCACCCATAGTTAGTAAGGTGGGAGAAGACCTGTTAGGAAGCAAGTGTTTCTTTCACCATATTTAACCATGACAAAACACTTCCTGTAGGTTTTACCATGTAATAGTTGGGATCAAAGAAGGAAAGGCCAACAATGTTCCTGTTGTTATTCAATAATCTTTATAATGCCCTTTCTCTGGAAAATGTTGAGTGCCCAGTGGGTCTAGCTTAGCTAAACTGTGGAATTTGAATGGCTGGAAAAAGATAAAAGAAAAAATTACAATATCGCCTCTGCTTTGTGCGTAAACTACCAAAATCACTGATAAAGAAATGACATACATGAAAAGTGTTGCTTAAATCTGGCTTTTTGTCAATATTGATTCTTGCACTGAGTCCAATGCTTGCCCATGAAAAAAGCCCAGAATGGATAGTTGTAGCACAAACCTAAGGCTAGTTTCAGGCAATCACATCAGTTAATCACAGCCTGGAAATTCTGGAAAATATGCTCAGCTTACTTTGCTTTATTCCCTCTCTGTCCTTTAAGATCTATTTGCAACAGTCGTTAGGACCTCCTCTTCCTTTATGGCCTTAGTCCCTTCTTTTTCACTTAGGTGTGCATTCAAACTAAAATGACTTCAGGTAGGTTGTGACACTCTGATCTAGAAAAGAGAGAAATGCTTCCCGGTAAATTAGAATGTGTTTGAAAATTCTAGCACCATTTCTCAGCACATGGAAATTTTCTATGGGCTGTTCTGTATCCCCACCCTTTACAACAAACAATCCTGCTTCACTATTTAAGTCTTGTCATTAAAATAAAATAAAATCAGCACTAAAATAAATCACCACTTCAAATCCTAGCAGAATTTTGAAGACTCAGAAGAGATACCTATTCCTTCCATTGCTTGGCTTTTCCCTCTCTTTCCCATATATGTTCATTACATCTTTCCTTTGGCAAGTATTTAAGAATAGAGCAAATGTACTTTGGTTTGTGGAGTTGATTCTTTAAATGGAACTACAGATACAATGATGAGGAGAAGTGTTAACAATGAAGTGTTAACAATGAAACTGGACACAGATGGTCTTTGACTGATATGACAGAAATACAGTTGTTCAGGGTGTCATGGGATTGGATGACCCTGAGGATTACATTGGTAGGAAAAGTTTTAAATTCTTACATAAGTTTAGAAAACATCAATCATAGGTGATGAGTGAATTGAACTGATTGTGGGATTTTGGTACATAAGATAATGATAAATGCTACAATACAATGCTGAAAAAAGTGATTATAGTGAAAGAGACGTTGCGTATCTTTCTAGGAAAGTACTAATGTGTCTTTCTAAGACCCTGGAAAATAATTTATAACCTGGATATTAATATTTGCCTCAATAAAGATGAATTCCAGGTGAAACAGGTGTAAATCAGAATTATCACAGTGGCAAAGAACCACACAGTAAAGCACCTAAAAATATTACTTTCTAATTTAGCCTGGGAAACAAGGACTGGAGAAAGATGAAATTGCTTTTTAAAAACATATGATAAATACTGAACAGGATACAAAATATTTAAGCTGAATTTGTGTGCTATTTTATCTGTTACATATCTATCAAATGCAGACTTACTGATGTACTATAAGAGGACTACAGGCATGCACTGCAGCATCATGTTACTTTAGGAACATGTTGATAGTAGCTAAACAACTCTTACACACATATAGCTATGATTAAATACATTAGTGTTTTTTACATGACAGTACACCTCTTTTTAGGGGAACAGATTTATTAAAAATATATTAACAATTAAAAGGTGATGGTTAATATTAAAAATCCATTCATAATTAAAAGGTGATGGTTAACTAACTAAACTGCTGTAAGGTATTTGAAGCATGCTATGGTGATGGCAACATAAGCCGTTGCTCTCATAGAACTGTCACACTCTGTGCTGTGAAAGGTTAATTAGTTCTGCTATTAGTCTTAAATGACAGCTGCTGTAAAACATAGGACATGTCATCTGCACTGTTATCAACTTCCAGGGATTGATAACTGTGGCTTGTGATCCCATTCCTTTTTGATCAGGTGCCTTCTGTCAAGCAAAATTACCCAAGACAGTAGTAAATAGTTATCTCCCGCCATTCTATGTTATCAAGGCTAATTCAGCAACACATTTAAATAAGCAGGTAAATCTCACTGGATAATGGCTGGAATTTAATTTAGTTCAATTGTCTAAATGTAAATTTCTGAGTGAATTTACACGGTTTTCTTAGAATAAGTTGAATTGTCTTCTGAGTCTGACTATGTCTATTCTCATAGATGGATCAAGTGTGAGTAGGTTAAACATGGAAATGTAAATATGAGATGCTTAATGCTGCTACCCGATGACCTGGATTAAATTTCTTAATAAATGCCAGATGGACAGAAAACAGAATTACGAAAATACATAAACTGAAATTTTGTTCCATAGTTGTCTGTAAGTTAGTACAGGCTCTTTCTGTTCCAGAAGAGTGAGTAAGTGTACTAGAGCAGTGGAATTAGAAGCAAAATGTTGGGGTGGGGAAATATTGACAATCATGGAGTTTATAACAGAATTACTGTTTCCAAAATAGGTAGGAAATTATTTTCTGGAGCTTCAAGAGCCATACACTTTATGGTCAATGATTTAAAAATCACAGAAAGGTCCACCTGAACAGCTTCCAGTAAGCCTGGCTTATTGAATATAGTAATGTTAATTTTGGGTTGTAAAGGTGGTTTTGGTTTTTTTTAAATTCTGTACAGCTCAGATCATCCTCTTACTACTCAAAGAACTCAGATGCTGGAAAAAAAAAGCAGTACAAATCAAGCAAAAAACCCTAACAAAACAAAAAAGCAACACACACACACACACCCCACCCCAGTATTACATTCCTAAACTTTGTGGCTACAATCTGTAGGACTAACATGCCTTATCCATCATGTATGTAGAAAAGGATGGAACATAGAGTCATGACTTGTTTTAGCAGAATTTCTACTTTTTCTTTCAAGTGTATTCAAAGATGGCTGCATTTTAAGAATACATACTCTGAAAGAGTTTATATTTCAATTTTTGGTTATGGATACTCAATGTTGCTTCCACTTTTCTGAAGGCACCCATCCCAGATGGCAATCCCTGGTTTTCAAAGGTTGGTGCAGATTGCTCTACTGCTGCAGAAAAACCCCATTTAAAGATGACCAGACACATCCACAGTGCTTTCCCATTATCCCTATGTCTTCTGACCCCCACTTTGTTACCTTGTGAAAGGAACAGAAAAGTTATGGTTTTGGTGATATTTTTGTGCAAAGAGCCTGAGAAAATTAGAGTTGTTGTATAGTGACAGCAAGGGGGGATGGCAAGGGAGAATTTTGGAGTATTTGGAGGTGAGGGGCCAGCTGTATTAGTGTTGACAGTCAATATAGAGCACAGGGGAAAAAAACCAAGTCCTCCATGCTGCTTGTAGATGAGTAGACTATCTCCAGAACCTAGATTTTTCTCAAAAAGAGCAAATCAGTATGTGCTAAAAGGAATCCCAGGAGAAAAAGAAAATCATTCAGTATGGAAATTAAATGATTCAGATCAGAGTCAACAAAGGAGAGAAATCATACTACAGTGCAAATGACAGTTATGAGACTACAAGATGCAACTCTGTAAATGTTCTATTTATCAAAATTTGGGAAATAGAAATCTCCACAGATTTTTGCATTAGTGGCTTCTGGTATTTGGTACTCTTATTTTGTGTGAGTGTTCACCACATGCAAAATGAAGTCTCTATCTCCCAACTTGTCTTAAAAGCATTCCTGAGTATCATATGAAGTATTTTTTCTGATTCTGTTATATTCACAGTTCTGAAAGAGTAAGTTGTAAGTTTCAGAATTTCCACAACCTTTCAATCTAAGATGAAGACATGAGGAATGATTAGTATAGTATCATTGTAAGCATATGATCAGAAATAAAGACTTATATTGTTAGAACTAATTTTGTTTCCTTAATTCTTTATCTGTTTTGATACCGAGTGATCAAATTAATGAACCTCTGAGAGCTCTATACAGTGTTTATTGATAGAATACAGGTATTTCTTTGACATATTTTACTGCCATTGGTCTCATAGGTATCTCATAACATGAACTTGGTGCAGCAATAATTATCTCAAACACTGCATAATGAGACATCATGTCTTCCAGAACTAAGAAATGCTCCTTATGTAGCTGTATTACTTAAACAAAATCATGGATTCAGCTATATTAGGGTATGTTTGTATTATTTAGAAAGTTAGAATATTTAGTAGAATGTCATGAAGTCTAAGGAATCCGCGGTGAGTTCTTGAGTATTTGATTCAAAAAAGGAAAATTTACAGCTTTAAAATATGGGACATGGTTAAAGAAAACACAAAAACATAAGTTTTGTCCTGAGATACCCATCCTTTGTTAGCTTTCTGTGATTTTGCACTTCATATC
>JANIJG010018249.1:0-12104 GCA_024611175.1 Megaceryle torquata | reverse complement strand
CTGTGATTTTGCACTTCATATCTGTGCCTGATTTCAATGAAAAATAACTTAATAATATTTATTATATAATAATTTGTTATAAATAATGAAATAAATAAATAATTTATTAAATAATTATAATAATAATGATGAGTTGTTTGGATTTAGTAACTGTTGTTGGGTATACCATAGAGAACTTTGATCATGTAAACAGATACAGGAGCTTGGGGTGAGATCCCTACTCCCATGAGAAAACACAGTAAGAAAGTCTGATGGGGAACTATGTCACTGTTATGTGTCCCTCCACCACAAGCCACAAAGCTTATACAGACGTAATTTTCTTTCTAACAGAGTGCTGTTGAAGCAGGAAATATGTTTCTACTGGATTCCTTTAATACTATTTTGAGAACCCCAAGTTGATCCCCCAGCAGAGAGCTGTGTTTCAGGAAAACAAGATAACATCATCTCCTTGCAATAAGTGATTCATTATTACCAAAAATACTAGCCATTTATTATTTACATTTCAGTATTAGAGCTAAACAACTCCAACTGAAGGTAAGGCAAAAACATATTCAATATAATTTTACAAGTAAATATACCAAGAATTCAAAATACCAGTCAAAACGTCCAGTCTTTTTTAAAGCAAACCTTTCACCCTTCTCACTTTATTTATTTGTTTTTAAAATTATTGATATCACACCAGTTACCAGTTATTATGTTTGTATTCATAATGCCTTTCATCCTCTTGCTGGGACATGAGGTACTGGCAAAGCAGTACTGTTTTGTGAGCAGAGATTGACTGGCTTTAAGGCTCAAGCATATGAACAAGCTGATAGTTTTATGCTCTGGACTCACTGCTCACAATAGCTTGAATTTAAGTGCAGAAATTTAGCCTACATCCCCAGAATTAGCAGGATTAAGCAAAGAGTATTAGAAGGAAAATACTTTTCATCCTTTATTTTCATATGAAACAAAACTATTCTGTAAAATACATTTTGAAAACTGAGACAGTCTTTTGCATGTTGAGATTTTGAGGTGTGATATTTTCCAGAAAAAAAATACAAACTCTGTTCGATTTATTGGTAACTGTGTTTGTGCACTTCTTTCAGAGATTTGTTTCTTTTCTTTTAAAGGGGAAAAAAAGAAAGAAAGAAAAAAAAAAAGTTGACCATGGAGTGATGCCATGTGATAATTGGGACACTGGAATGGCTTGTCTAGGGAAATAGTTGAATCCCCATCCCTGGAGGTATTTAAGAGTCATGTAGATGTAGTGCTGAGGGACATGGTTTAGTCAAGGTCTTGTCAGTGTTAGGTTAATAATTGGACTAGATGATCTTAAAGGTGTTCTCCAACCTAGGAAATTCTGTGATTCTTTGAAAATCTCTTGGCCTGAAATACAGAGATTTGTGGGAAAATAACACTGATACTTCACATATGCCCAAGTATGAAAAATAAAAATCATAGGCATGTACAAATCCAGTTTCAACTGGCTTTATTTTTGTTAGGTGGCATTCCAAAAAATTTTAGGAAAAGATTAATGAGGAAGTAGGAAGAGGTTAATGTGGCAATAAAATTAGAAGAGATTAATTAGAGGAGAAAATTTCACTAGTGTGAGAAGCTCCCCAAGTCAGTGTCCTAAAGGGTAGATAGGTGATCAGAGATGACTACAGGGATTACTTTTAATGACAAAGATGAACACAAAATACTGGTATTTGACTGCTAGTAGTTAGAAGGAGGATAAAAATGGGGTGAGGGAAGTCAACAGAATTACAATACAAATTCACAATAAACCTACTAGATATCTCTTATTTATATTTATTTATACTTATTTACATTTCTGTAGAAGGGAAATCTTAAGTTCTAAGCTGATTATTTTATCAACATCCTCTCTGCAATTCACTCAAATACCAGAATTCCCCAAAATTTAGCTTTGGTTTAGAATATTAAACTAATAACAGGGTTAATCATAAGGATGTTTAGGTGTCTAATTCAAACTCCCTAGACTCTGTAGGTAATAAGGATAGCACCTCATTAAAGGTCTATCTTAGGATGGATAAATATCTTCTGGAGGTGCCTGCCTTTTTTTTTCAGTGATATTCATAAGAAGAGGTGGTGGCTTTGATTTAGAAACCTGATTTTTCAATAGTGAAGTTAGGCTAGAAGTATCAATATACAGATCTACAGATCTATCATTTTACAGAAATTCAGTCAGAGAAACTAAAATGAAGGCTAAAATTATTTTTGCTATTTTAATTTGAACTTCCAGGATTGGTGCAGCCTGGATCTGAAAGGGGGAACTATGTAGCCTCATGTCTCAGGCGGAAAAATTCTCTTTAACCACCTTTGCTCTCTTTCATCCTCACCATAAATCAGTGCCTGAGCCTAAATATATATTCACAGTCTTTTCACAATTTTAGCATCTTACATAAGGAGTCATATCAGCTGCTGCGGATTCAGCTGCATAAAAGACAGCTTCCCACAGCATGTCTGAAATTTTTATGATGAAAGACACGCTTTGCCCTGGCTTTTGGATGGACAAAAATTAGTACAAGTAAAAGAAGCAAACTATTTAATGTCATACATACAGAGCAACCTGAACCTTGATTATTTTATGCCTATTGTATTGCAGCTTTACTAAGGAGAAAATGTGTTGTTACAGGGATAAGAAATTTGCCAACTGCCATTGAAATTCTGTATTTGACATAACCACAGTTAAGTATTTTGCACACTACAATAATTTTCATGTAGTATAGCATAAGTGTTCTGTTAAAGAAGGACAGCTGAGTCTTCAAGCTCTTTCTCCGTGTCAGTATGAGAACAAAAAATGAGTTTAACCTGTACAAAAAAAACAAAACCAAAACCAACCAAACAAACAAAAACACAAGGAGGATTTTATGACATTTTGCTTAGGTTCTTGTTAAAATGATGACAGATTTTAAGCTACTTTCTCTCTACCATGGTAAATCCATTTTTTTTATCTTTTCTTAGGCTTGATATGAAGGTTTTTGAGAGTTTGAAAATACAGTCTGAAATTACAAAATCCCTTCCGAGCCAATCATCATTTTCTGTGCCAAAATCATGAAAAAGTTTACACCTTCTTGCTCTGAATATCTAGATGAAGATGTGAATAACACAACAGATTAATTTCTTCTTTTTGTAAGCTTGATGTCAAGAAATAGACATTCTGGCCTTGCATCACTAGAAACACCAGGAAATGGTTTAAAGTTCATTTGGCTTATATTACAATATGATGAAATTATAATGGAAATTATATGAGCACTTCATGGTGAGTGAAATGATTCACATGGATGGTATAAAGAGATAACAGAAAATTTGCTCAAAGATATAATAAAGAGGATCAAATAATAATAAATCTAATTTTGAAATATTAGGTAACTCTATATCAGAAGGGGGAAAACTAGATTCCAAAGTAAATTTTTAATATTATTTACTTTTTTGAATCCAAAGAGAAAACAATCCTTTAAACAGAGTATTTTGTACTTAGCATGTAAGCAAACATCCCCCAACCTAAATTCAAATACACAGAATGCTTTGAAAATACCATAAGAAAACACAGTTAAGAATAGCTAACAGTGAAAGCAATGAAACCGAAGTACTTGAAGATTGCATTTCTGAAATTAATTGTTCTGTTATAAAACCTATTCACCACTCAGGGAGCAAAGTGGTATGAAACCAAAGTTTATTTATATGATTTATGCCAAATGTGTAGGTCAAACATAAGCAAAATCACACATACTGCATTTAAAAGTAAACCAAAGAACATGTTGCATTAGAGGAACACCTAGGAACTTCCCCATTTGTTTTGGCAGACTGCTGCTTAGGTGGTGATTTTTCATTCCTTTCAGTGTTTTGAACATATGGTCTGATGAAATAAAAAGAAGTCAAGCTTCAAAAGTAGATGGATAAAATTAGATGCAAGTCTTTAAAGATTTTAGATCATTAGAAAGATAAATAGAAAAACTGCTCAAGGGTAAAGTGCTGACTTCAGGAGTAGATGTTACCTACAAATATAACATTTAGTTTTCCTAGGCATGCTAAAGATTTTAAAAGTGGCAAGCAAACTGAAAAAGTACTGAAAAAAATACTGATGTTTTCTGACCTAGCAATGCAAATAATGTAATATTATGGTACTTTCCCTTTGTCATAAAGCCATATAGCACTCTTGTGCTATAAACCTAGTAGGCACACTATCATAATAACTGAAGATGAATTTTTTTGGTGAGAATCTGCCTATTCATTCCTTACATCGTATTTTCCAGATTCCCCCTCAGATTTATACTTCAGCTCTGAAGCTTTTCTGTGAAATATGCCTAAAGTCTTGCTCATACCATCCTGGCACTACACACTGGTGAGCATTGGGAAGTATACACAGTGAACAAGAATTGGTGAAAGAACCACAAATGATATGTTTTCATTCCAATTAGTCTCGAGCGTGGCTCCATGCACATTTACTGCACAGACTAAGCACTGAACATGCACTGCTAGTGCTGTGGAACAAGCTGTTTCTTTTCACAGCTTGGCCAAGTCATTTATAGCCCATGAAAATTACTTAACACATGGTGGCATATGTAACTCTATAAAGCTTTCTTTCAGAAGGAGGTGGAAGATGGCATTTGTGTACACAAATATATCCACACACATACTCGAGCTAACACAATATGTTAGCACTCTTGTGCTATAAACCTAGTAGGCACACTATCATGATAACTGAAGACTAATTTTTTTGGTGAGAATCTGACTATTCATTCCTTACATCATGTTTTCCAGATCCCCCCCCCGATTTATACTTCGGCTCTGAAGCTCTTCTGTGAAATATGCTTAAAGTCTTGCTCATACCACCCTGCAAGTACACACTGGTGAGCACAGTCGTGTGCGCTGCGCAGCTTGAGTACCAGAGCAGATGCTTCTGCACTGACTGTTCCATGTGGAAGACAGGTAATGTTATTATATTAATAGATTTTCTTTTGCATACCTACGTTACCTGGTACAGTGACAGCAGCTCACTGCTGAGATGATATTTCTCTATCATTAAATAAGAATGATTACTGAAATAATTGTTGCTAATAAGACTAGTAAGTATAAGAGTATAAGAAATTGCTGTGATAGTAAAAGCTGTGATAATTTTAATAAAGCTCATTGTGTCTAATAGATGAAAGAAAGACAAATCTGTCTTTCAGGACCACCAAAGTGTTTTGTGGCTGGCTATAGAGAATCTAGGCAATTTTAGCACAAAAATGAATACTTGCAATTACTACTGGGATTCAACTACCTGCATAGTCTGTCCAACAGAGCAATGAGGGATGATCCTTTCCATTAATCAGAATAAACATGGAATAGGCTCAGTCAAAATTGGAAAAATGTGTTAATCCAAATTTTGCTCTGGAGGGATGAAGAGAAATGTTATGCAGAATATTCCACAGTATTATGCAGCATTCAGAGTTCTACAGTTCCTGGAGGACTGATGCCTGGAAGCATTGCTTACAGTAATGTCAAGATAGCTCCTAAAGTTGTTATCAGTTTGGAGAAATACCAATTTACTTTTCAGATCCTGCCCAGAGTCTTCTGTTAAATGCTTTTTTTTTTTTTTTTTTTTTTTTTAATTTGTAACCTTTCATCAGAAATCTATTTATATTCTAAAGTACCTACTTTTCATTGAAATACATACTTTAATTTTTTCCTCTCATTCAGCACTCAGTAGTGTCATTATTCTTCATTTCATGCAATGCTGATTCCCTCAAACTGCTATAATAGACATATACTAAAGTTGGTGTTTCATTGCACTGTTGAACTGATGTGTATGCTTGAAGTCCACAGAGATACATCTGAATAAAAAATATCAAATAAAAACCCAGAAGAGAAGAAAAAATATAAGGACATTACAGCAGTTATGTAAATGAACTCACGGACTTTTGTGATGAAGACTGAAATGATAGAAATAAAAAGAGAAAGGGAAAATGTGCTCCTATTTACAGTGTTCATGAACTGGGAAGAAACCTGTTAAGTAAATGGAATGATATATCATTTAAAAAACAATAGTGAAGCTCAAAATTATAAGACCATGTTCCAGGTGGACTACATGACTCTATAGAAGAAGTCTCAATCTTTTATAGAGGTGAAAATACCAGAATTGTTTCTGAGTTCCTGAACTTTCAGGATGAATGGGAGAGATGGTGGTAGTCCTTACAAAGAAAGGAGAGCTGGGAGTGATAGGTGTTGGAAAACTAGAAGGCCCTAATGTTCAGTAATGGAAGGATGTTGATGACACCAAGCTGGGTGGAATGGCTGACACACTAGCAGGCTGTGCTGCCATTCAGCAAGACTTGGACAGGCTGGAAGGTTAGGCAGGAAGAAATTTAATGAAATTCAACAAGGGCAAGTGTAGAGTCTTGCATCTGGGAAAGAACAACCCCAGGTATCAATATAGGTTGGGGATTAATCTATTGGAAAGCAGTGAAGGGGAAAAGGATTTGGGGGTCTTAGTTGATGGGAGGCTGACCATGAGCCACCAATGTACTCTTGTGGCCAAAAGGGCCAGTGCCATTCTGGGGTGTATTAAAAGGGGTGTGGCTAGTAGGTCTAGAGAGGTTCTCCTGCCCCTCTACTCTGCCCTGGTAATGCCGCATTTGGAGTACTGTGTCCAGTTCTGGGCCCCCGCAGTTCAAGAGGGACATAGAATTGCTTGAGAGAGTCCAGCACAGAGCCACAAAGATGATTAAGGGAGAGGAGCATCTCTCTTATGAGGAAAGACTGGGGGAACTGGGGCTCTTTAGCTTGGAGGAAAGGAGACTGAGGGGTGACCTCATCAGTGTTTATAAATACATAAAGGGTGAGTGCCAGGACAATGGAGCCAGGCTCTTCTCGGTGATGCCTGTTGACAGTACAAGGGGTAATGGGCAGAAGCTGAGGCATAGGAAGTTCCATGTAAACATGAGGAGGAATTTTTTCAGTGTGAGGGTGACAGAGCACTGGAACAGGCTGCCCAGGGGGGTTGTGGAGTCTCCTTCTCTAAAGATATTCAAAACCCGCCTGGATGCATTCCTGTGTGATCTGGTGTAGGTGATCCTGCTCTGGCAGGGGGCTTGGACTGGATGATCTTTTGAGGTCCCTTCCAGACCCTGACATTCTGTGATTCTGTAATGTGATAGGTTGGTAGCAGAGATACAAAGGGAAATAAGTTTTATAGTGCAAGACTGAAAATTTTACACTATGATTATCTAAAACATTTATTAAGGACCTTTAAGAGTGAGAAGAAAAGTCAGAGACTGATGTCACATCTCAGGTGTTGAGACCTCTCCCTGGTGCCACACAGAACAGAGAACTCAAGCCCCTGTTCTGGGAGCGCAGAGTCTGTCCCAGGTCAGCAGCCTTGAGGCTATGATTGGTTGTCCTTCACCTGGATTTGACAGCAATTCCATCTGCAACTGGGAAACTTTTTCAATTAAAGAATTCTCAAAAGTACATGCCTGAGAAAAGCTGAATCAGAAAACACACATATTAGTATTTAAATATGTCTGGGTGGATGGCTTAAAAACTTCTAGATTTTCTGAAGTTACTGTAGCAAATACCATCTATTTGTGGATATAAAAAAAAATCACAACCCTTTTATAACTCATTAAAAGTATTTTTATGCTCCTGGGTAGTATCTATGTAGTAGGACTTGTATAATTAATTGAACCTTTTCAATAATGAATACAAAGGCGTATCTCATAGCCAGCTAATGCTCTGACAGCTCCTGTAGATTTACTTTCTGGCATCTGTCTTTAAAGAGAAATGAGGCTTTTTTTATGTCTCCTGCCACAGTACAGTGAGACTGTCTTGAGAGTTAGTACCTCACAGATTTTATGCAATGAGGCCAACAATTATGATTTTATAAAGAATCTCTGAGATTTAGTACAGCTCCTTTGAAGATGACTGTTCGAGTCTTCCTTGTAATTTGTTATTTAAAAATTAAATCTGTTCATATGGGACTTGAAACAGCATTTTTCAAGTCCTCACAAACTGAACATACAATATAAACTCTTTGCATAATGTGATTTAAAATTTGTCTGTTGGTTTTCAAAGTGTAAAATACCTAGGACCTGGAAAAATATTATTAATGTTTTATACTGATTATAAATTTGTAATAAGTATACAAAACATTGTATTTGTGATCATCACCCATCAGTATGATTCCACTACCTGCAGGAATTACACATGCTCTCTTTACAGTTTCAATTAATGTAGAACGGAAAGTAAAAAGGGTTTTTTTGAACTAAAAATGAAGAGCAGAACATACATTCTCCTGGATTTGGAACTTACTCAGAAAGCATCTGAATAGCTTGAATAAGAATCCAACGTACAGATCAGGTTTACATGAACTGAAGAAAGATGCCTTGCCTCAAACAGTCACCACAAAAAGAATATTTAAAAGCTCTACTGCAGTGCCTCTTTAGATACCCTAGAGACTTGATAGGTCTACTGAATATCTGCTTGGAACGGTCTGAAAAATACAAAAATGAACTATCTCTTAGGGTAATAGGAAGAATAACTATCTGAGATAGTGGCAGGCCATGGTTAGTTACCACACCAGCTGACACGCTCAATGGCACTAGACAAAACCCTGTGAAGAACAGTGGAGCATCATGTGCAACTCCTGTGTCATTACCACATCTAGAACTAACATAAAGTTGCAATTTAAATGATATTTGTGAGCAACAAGATGCACAACAAATTGTTTCTGTATCCATAAAGAAAAATTGTATGTGTAGGTATAACTTTTATAAAATAACAATCTGTTAATTTTTCTGACCTAACTAGGTCAAAAATATATTAACAGATGTAGAAAATCTTAGAAAAATGTTCAACCGCATAATGTGCATGCTGAATATTAAATGATTGAAGATAGAGGAAAAAATCATAGGAACTAGACTAGTTAGCAGTTCTCATTAATGCTTGACATTATTTAGTGACTTGAAAAGCTGTTCACTGTGTTGTCCACAAAATTAATAGCTGAAAAAATAAGTATAAAAGCAAAAAATATTATTTAAATATGCAAATATTGAGGTATAGATATAGATTAGTTACATAAAAGTACCAATGAAAGTCACAAAGAATTTCAGATTATGATCTGCCTCTGGAAAGAAATTATGTTTTCCTCAAAGTCTACGAGGCAACCTTTTCAGTAGTGCCCTGTGATACAAGTGGCAGTGAACACAAACTGGAACACAGGAAGTTACACCTCAACATGAGGAAAAGCTACTGTGAGGGTGACAAAGCACTGGAAAAAGATGCCCAGAGAGGTTGTGGAGCCTCTTTCCCAGAGAGGATGGGGAGTCTCCTTCTCTAGTGCTTTTCAAAACCTGCCTGGATATGTTCATGTGTGGCATGCCCTGGGTGATTGTGTTCTGGCAGGAGCTTGGGCTAGATGATCTCCAGAGAGGTCTCTTCCAACCCCTACCATTCAATGATTCTATGATTGGATCTGAATTCATGTTGGTCAAATTCAAAGTACAATATCTGGATTCATCATGTAAAACTGACTTTCATTGACTCCTGTGAGAGCACTATCAGGATGCCTATCTGATCTGCATAATACTATATAGTTGTACTCAAAGATTCTACAACTGCCCATTTGAATGGGCTTGATGACAGTTGTGGTAGCACTAATTATTTCTGCAAGAGGATTGTCATTGTGAAAGATAAGGCTGCATGGACGAAGCATTTTGTTTTTGAAGTTATTTCAGCACAATTTTACCCCCTTATGACCACATGTACAGAAGTGTTCCCTCACATGGAGTTTCACAAGGAAAACTTTGAGGAACCACTGCTGAACTGCAAGTTTGTGAGTGCTGTATATTCACCTTCATCTCAGTGCTGCATCCACACGGTCTCTGTATTGGTAGCTCTTTCAAAGAGGGAGAGGCTTTATTTGCCAATCAAATATATATATATTTTACTATCTTCAGAACTGAAATTTATGAAATTTATTTTAATTCCTCCTTACCAATTTGGCTACAGGAAAGAATGCAGCCATTTAAATCCATGACTTGGAACTAAGGACATCATACGAATGTGGGTGACTGCAGACTTGATTCTGAAATGGCTTTTGCAAGACACCTAATTATCCTGTGGAAGGCACTTCAAATTTTTAAATAAAATTCATACAATATAGTTCAGTTGAACAACTGAGAGATACTGCCCTCTACATTCAGAAGAATTAAGCCTGAAGTGCACATCATGCTGTAAGTTAATAAACATGATTTCCATCAAAATAATTAGTATTTCTCTCTCAGGCTCTTTGTGACACATACTCTCAATTGCTTGCCAAAGTGTTTCTTGTAAAATTTTGGTTGCTTCCCTTAGTAATAGTAATACCAGTGGTAGATAGCAAAAGACAAAATGTAAAAAGTATAGCATCATTATTTTCAGTTTACAAGGAACCGAGGCATCAAGAGCATAAAAAGCTGTACAGCATTACCCAACACAGCAGCAAAAATCATCCCATAATCCCATTTTCTTTTTTAATTCTGAGTCATGTAGGAAAGGATACAGCATTCTTTGTGTGCTGATGTTTTTGAGTGGACTGTATGCTTTTATTTACACCAAATTTTAACCAATTATAAACAGGTCTTCCAATCAGAGGGGTCAGGCAGCTGCAGCTACAAAGAGTAATTGCAACTAAATGCATATCAGTAATCTTCAGTACTTTTCTAACCTATCTGAGAAGCACAAAGGAACCATATAATAAGCAGCTTTTAAGCTCCATGCTGAATTTCCTTCCTTTCTCCATGTGATATAGAAGCTGCAGTAAAGAAGCACTTTTTTATTGAGAATGCTTCAAGAGACATTAGGCAAGTCTGCTACCCTGCTGAGCAGTGTACTTTCTGATTTTGAAAGCTGTTATGCTTTGAAAACAGGCACTGGTAATGATAGAACTAAGTCCTCTACTGTCAAAGTCAGCACTGGTGCCATTGGAAACTACAAACACTGTTGCCGAGTCTTCCTCAAGGCTTTACCCATAAAACCGTCACCCCACTGCTCAGACAAAGAAAAGGCAGAGAAAATCCAGTTTGTTAATTTTCTGATATTTAGGAAAGCTTTTTTTTTTTTTTTAAATAAACCCTTATTTACAGAGACTGTAGTGAGATAACCCAGGTCTTGATGGCATACATAAGGAAAGAAAAGAACAAGTTATCTGTATCTAACTGCAGCAGGGAACTTCAAGCACTAGAACTTAATTACCTGGAAGGAATTTGGCCAACTTGGTGGTTATGAAAAATACTATGGCATGTTTAATAAACAGTTGCAGTAGATTGCTGCTTGTTTCCTGTTGCAGTGTCCCCTTAAAGTAATACCATTCTTGGCACTGGTCTAGATGCAAAGAACATCTTTACCTGTAACTAATTACTGATTCTTACTCATCATAAAATAGCATAAACGGGTACTGTCACTGAAAGAGCTCTTTTCACACTCCTGCTTATTTCTTCCCACACATTTTCCCTGACGTTATCTCCTATAGCCATAGATGTTTCTACAGCTGCCTAGTGAACTAGTTGGAAGAAACGATCCTAACTGCCACCTCACACCCTCCCTCCAATGTACTGATTTTGGGTTAGTCACCCAACTTGATTCAGCATGCAATTTATGCCAACATGAAGAATTAAATGAGATTGAGGGAAGGAAACTGGCATTTTTCAGCAACAATGCTGGTTTATGACAAAGACTACTTTATGAAACAATTGTGGACTGATAAGATAATTCAGAGAGGAAAGGACAGATGAGTTCTTCTGTCCAACCCCACATTCACAGTAGAGTTAAATTCCAAAGTAGAGCAGGCTGGACAAATCTTGATTGTTGAGTTTTCAAAATCCCCAAAAGAGGTTCCATGGCCTCTCTGGGCATTCCTAGCCAGTGTTTAAAAGTACCCTTACAGTGATTTATCTATTTTATTTATTTATTTATTTATAATTTTTACAGTCAGTTGGAATTTACCTTATTTCAGCTTGTGAATGTTCTCTTTTTCCTTGTTTTTTTTTTTTTTTTTTTTTGTTTTTTTTTTTGTTTGGAGGTTTTTTGTGTATTTTTTTTATTTTGTTTTTTGTTTTTCTGTAGGGGGTTGAGAAGGG
>JANIJG010018248.1:24983-43550 GCA_024611175.1 Megaceryle torquata | reverse complement strand
CCCCCATTGTTTTGGGAGGACTTTCATTGTAATGGTGAGAGTCTGTATCCGTTATCTGACTGAGGACACTAAATATACATGCTAAAAGTACAAAATACAGAACTTAGCCATAGAAGATTCCTGTTTCCTATCTTTAGCATTTTCAGGAGAGGCTTGAAAAGCAATCTTGAAAGTATGGTTATGAACTTCAAAATGGTGACAAATTGTGATCAGGTAAAGATGAAAACGTATATTTATTGAACAAAGGTGATAAATAGGCCTTAAATGTATTACTGTAACTCTTGTTGATAAATATTAAACTGTAGTGATGTTTTATTTGAATTACTACAGTAATACATATATTTAAAAACTCTTCCTTGCTTTCTAATGTCTTAGCTCCTGTTGGCTGTGTGTGAGAGAAATACTACAATTGGGACAAGCTGCCAGGGTGCTATGCTGCCTTCCATCACCAATGTTATCAACCTTGCTGACAGTCACGATAGAGCGGCATTTGCTATGGTAACCCATGTCAAACAAGAGCCTCGTGAAAGGGAAAACAGTGAATCCAAAGAAGAGGTAACTTACAGAAAATACCATAGACAAATGTTTTGATGGAATATAGCTCTTCCTAGTTTCCCCTCAAATAAGTTTGGAGAACATGTATTGAAGATGATGTGCACAGACTGTTCAGTATATCTTATGTATAACACATTGTATTTTAATCACGTATACGTTTCTCAGAACTTGCATCTGTTCAGTTAGCATTTTCTTTATTATAGGACTCTAGCAATTCTATATCTGAACGTGAAATAAGTTGATTGTAAGAGTATTTTGTATTTGTAGGGTAAAAAAGCAAAGACATGCTTTGAGTTGTTTACTTTTTTATAGGATGTTGAAATAGACATTGAATTGGCACCAGGAGATCAGACCAGTACACCTAAAACTAAGGAACTTTCTGAAAAAGACATTGGCAATCAGCTGCACATGTTGACGAACCGGCACGACAAATTTCTTGACTCTCTTCGAGAAGTGAAGGTTGGTACACATCATTGGTTTTCTGACAAATCACTTTAGTACTGAAATCTTCAAACTGTCCTGGCTCACTTTTTTGTTAAATGTCACACTTCTCTGATTTTTTTTAGTTGATTGTTGTTACATAGACATGTCTCGCAATTTGATGTCATTTCTTATTTGCGTGGGGCAAAAAAATGCTAGTTGTTACTGTATCCCATTCCTACAAGGTTAAATTTCATCCTCCCCCACCTGTAAGCATAATTTTAACTGTTCAGTTAAGAAAACAGTGATGGCAAAGACTGGGTATGGGATCAAAAAGGTGTATTGTCATCCTATGTTTAAATAATTTCTAAGAAAATAATTTTATCTGATAGTTAACGTTGGAATAATTTTCACAGTAGTAACAGCTCTAGCCAATTAACTTGATCATGCCTATTATCAAATTCACCAAGTTTATTTTTATTTTTACTTTTTTTAAATGGTTACAGTAATGAATCAAGGGTCTTGAGCAACATGAACATAGGATAAAGTTCCTGTTACAGGAGTCTGTATTGCTAAAGGAAACATTCTTGATATGTTGGTTGGAAAAGGCATTTGCATTACTATTTGAGCATCTGTGTAACTGTGAACTGTTTTTCCATAGTATTAATTGTATTCTTCCCATTTATGTACATCTCTTTCTTTCTAGACTGGAGCGTTGCTGAGTGCTTTTGTTCAGTTATGTCATATTTCTACACCATTAGCAGAGAAGACTTGGATACAGCTTTTTTCACGACTTTGGAAGATCTTGTCTGACAGACAACAACATGTGAGGATCTCTCTCTCTCTCTCCCCACTTACAAATTCCTCTTTATAAATGACTGGTGTTTCAGGAAAACGCATTTGTGTGATAAGTCACTTGTTAGGCAAACTTCTCAAAGCAGGTGTTCTTTGTGTCTAGTGAACGCTGTATACGTCTATCAGTACATCTTTTGAAAGAAATAGGGCCCTTCAGTTTACAGAGAGAAATACATTTATCAAGGGCTTGTTCCCTGTATTAACAAGATTTTTAATGTAAACTCTCTAATGGAAGAATCTGAATGAACAGGTAACTTTTCTTGCCTTTTTCTTCTAGGCTCTAGCAGGTGAAATAAGCCCTTTCTTGTGCAGTGGTAGCCATCAAGTACAGCGAGATTGCCAGCCAAGTGCACTGAATTGCTTTGTGGAAGCAATGTCACAGTGTGTTCCTCCCATTCCCATCAGACCTTGTGTCCTGAAATACCTGGGTAAAACTCACAATCTCTGGTTTCGTTCTACACTGATGCTGGAACATCAAGCCTTTGAAAAAGGACTGAGTCTACAAATTAAGCCTAAGCAGACAACAGAATTTTATGAGCAGGAAAGCATAACTCCTCCTCAACAGGTACTGTTACATTAACTGAAACGCCTTAGGGAATGTGAAGGGAAAAACACAGTGACAGTGTAAAATAGAACTGTAGAATCATTTAAGTTAGAAAAGACCTTTAAGATTGAGACCAATTCTAATCCCAGCTCTGTCAAGTCTAGCACTAAACCATGTCCCTGAGCACCACATCTACACGTCTTTTAAATACCTCCAGGGATGGTGACACAACCACTCCCCTGGGCAGCCACTTCTAGGGCTTGACAACCCTTTCAGTGAAGAAATTTTTCCTAATGCCCAACTGAAACCTCCCCTTGTTCAACTTGAAGCTGTTTCTTGTTGTCCTATTGCCTGTTACATGGGAGGGGAGACTGACCCCCACCTTGCTACAGCCTCCTTTCAGGTAGTTACAGAAAGCAATAAAGTTTCCCCTGAGCCTCTGTTTCTCCAACTTAACAACCTCAGTTTCCTCAGCCACTCCTCACAAGACTTGCTCTCTAGACTCTTGAGATACGTGGTATCTGCTGTCTTAGGGATGACAAGCAAGATCAATGTACAAGCCACAGTTATTTTTTTTCTTTAATACAGTAGTAGTGTTGTTCTCAGTAGTTGGTTGTTACTAATTGCTTGCCTGCTGGAGTTTTAGAAAGAGTTTATATAAACACGTGTCTTTCCGTGTCTTTATCAACCTCTGTGTAGAACATGAGGTTTTGTTATCTACTGTGTTTGATAAGGACAGCTTGACTGTGGAGAAATGTGTGCTTAACATTCTAGGAAATACTGGATTCCCTTGCTGAGCTCTACTCTCTGTTACAAGAAGAGGATATGTGGGCTGGACTGTGGCAGAAACGCTGTAAATTCCCAGAGACAGCAACAGCTATTGCCTATGAGCAACATGGCTTCTTTGAACAGGTACACTACACTCTTCATTTTAGATACAATTTCAGTAGTTCTACTGTTGGTATAAATATTCTGGTCAGCAAGAAAATAGTCTCAATATTAATAAAAGAGCTTCAGTCTAAATAGAAAGTGCCACAGCTTTTCTCCTAGATAAAATATTAATTTATGGCCATGTAATACCTAGATGAGGAGACTTGAGCACATTCATCAGTTTTTCATGACATCTGTGAAGCTGTCAAATATGGTCTATATTCAGGAATTAGGAATTAGTTAACAGGGTTTGGTTTTTTTTAGTTATTTTCTTTTTAAAACTTAGAATAAATAAAAGTTTTCTTATAACTTTTCAAAAAAATAAAAGAATATTGAATTAATGTGTACATAGCAGATGGACAAATGATGTGAATTTTACATAGGCACAAGAAACTTATGAAAAGGCAATGGAAAAGGCTAAAAAAGAGCATGAACGGAACAATGCTTCCCCTTCGATCTTTCCTGAGTATCAGCTCTGGGAAGACCATTGGATTCGGTAAGACTTTAAAACTGATGTAGAAACAGAATATTTACTCTGCTTGTATAGAGCATTAGTTATGAGAATAAACTTAGCTCAGACACAGAGGAAACTAAAAATAGCCCTCAGAAGTGTTATACCTGAAGTGTTGTAAAAATGTAATTTGCTATTAATGGAAACAAACTGGAGCTAAAATTTGTTTTTTCCGATTTAAAATGGTTGTTCTGGGAAGCACAAAATGCACCTCTTCCCTGTTTGTAGATTTCTGTATTATACCTGGTAATAAAGAAGTAGATAATCTTCCCATTTGGATAAAACTTTTTGTAGTGCTTACAGAGCTCTTCATGGCTAAACAAATATGCAGATAAACATTCTCATACACATCACTTATAGTCATTTTTATTGGAGTTTTATTTCTTCGGTAACCAAATTGACAGAGCTTTTGATTTTCTTAGATGCTCAAAAGAATTGAACCAGTGGGAACCTCTGACAGAGTATGGCCAGTCAAAAGGTCATATAAATCCTTACTTAGTTTTGGAATGTGCATGGAGAGTCTCAAACTGGACTGCTATGAAGGAGGCTCTGGTGCAGGTGAGTGAGTGCTTTTTATGCTAATGTTTTAGTTTCTTTCTTTGTTTTACTGTTTACACTTTGACAAGTCAGCAATACAGTTCATTTCACAGACAATGTGAATTGCTCTTTGGAAGTTTCCTTCAATGTCCCAGCACACAGCTGGGTATTTTGGCAACTGAATCATGTTGTTTCAACAAACGAACTCCGTTCTCTTTTCTGTTTTTAAGGCTGTACTGTGTAAGACATTTAACCAGGGCAGGTGAAGGACAAGGTGCATGGTAATAAAAAGCAACAAATGCTTGCCCCAGAAGTGCATGCCAGCAGGGATATGTAGAGAAACTTAAAATGGGGCCCTTGGAAGTATAGGGTATTATTTAAAATAATGCACTGTTGGGGAGGGACATTTTTTGTATTTTACACTTTTGCAGGAACCAAGTGTTCCTTTGGTGAAAGAAAATTAGTATGAAAATACATCTGTTACTATGTCCTTGTCTGTGGGCAGTGTAACTGTGCTTCCAGGTGTAAAAGGGCAAAAGGCCATTGCCTCTTTTGTCTTTGTTTTAGCAGCTGAAAGGCAAAACCAAAGCATTCTCAATTTCTGCTGCCTAATCTCAGAACTGCTAAAGGCAATTCATTCTGTTATCTCCACTGCACCTGAAGGAGGATTAAAGCATGTATGAAAATGTGAGGGTCAGGGTCTTCTCATCTAAATTTGGATTATGTTAAATACCTGAGTGTGTCTGAGGAATATTTGTAAGGCTGTGTTTCAGGATCCTTGTTAAACAAATCCCCCAAAAAAGCAACTCATGAAATCTCAGTTTCAGTGTTGATTCATTGATGAGGCTGGTGAGTGCTGCAGATTATACCAGTAGTTACTGTTGAAATGAAAGCAGTGACAAATTTGAAGTTGTTTATGTGAGGTGAGAAATGTAGTGGGAATGCTTACTTGGAACATGCAGGTTTTCTTGTGTCTTAGATTTTATAGCCTTTATAGCAGAGGCATAATAGGAGATTTATTGTTCTTTCAATGGCAATGGTTTTCTGTACTGTCTGGGGATTGCTTCCTATATCTGTCTTTTTTTTGCCTTGTTTTTAAATATTCAACTACTTCATTGATGTAAATTAATGGTTAGATTTCTAATTTTATTCTCACTTTAAGTCTACTCCAGTTCCACTTAAAATAAGGCTGATTTGATTTTGCAATGTATCCATTACATATAATTTTAAAATGTCTTGGGGAGCACCTGAGGTTGGAGACACTGTGGTCAAGACTGGAAGGTGGAGGTGTAATGAGATGAGGGCCAAAAATACAGGTAATGAACCTCAGGCAATGAGCCTGAGATTGGGAAGCAATGAGAAGAATGAGGTGGGGATGAAGGAGGCTGGAGGCACTCAAGTTTGACTAGGAGGGGCAGGGATAACTGGGAAAAGAGGCTGAAGCAAGAAGTTGAAGAAAGTGATTTCTTTTAAGAAAGCGTAAAGGACGTGCTAAAACTAGCAGAGTGGAGAGAGGCATTGAATTAAATGTTGCAGGATGCATCAATGAGACTGGCTGTGCAGGAGACAGGGTTTGAGTTGATTGGCAGGGCAATTGGACTTGAACAGGGATCACTGGGATTACAAAAAGGGATAGGTTACTTCTGAGGGAAAAAATACTTGGATTCTGCAAGAGTAGGTTTATAAAGTGAATAAAAGCATAATGCATAAGCACAAGAGCATGCTTTGCTTTTAGATGATTGACTTTCAAATGTGTTCCCCAAACAATTTTTTGTGTGCATAATCTTTATACTAGAAAACATATGAGCAAAAATACTGCCACCACTTGTAAGAAAGAGTAGGCTTTTGTGGAGTGGCACTGTTTACATCTATAGTAAAAAGAAAGAAAGAAGACTAAAAAGTATTTTTATCTCCTCCCAAATTGTGGCAATTTGTGGTAAGTTTTGTGCTAGACATAAATATATAATGGTGGTATCGACTTCTAGATATATTTATTTATGACAGAGTGCTGAGACTCTCAGATGTCTCCTACTAGCAGTGCTATTTCTCTAAATTCCTTATTTGATGTTCTGTGGAATTGGAAAACTTGAGTTTGGAATGCTCTGATGCATTGATGGTTATACTTCTATTGTTTAGGATTCTGTAAACCTTAAACAGTTTGAGTTTGGAAGGGACTTCTGGAGGTCATCTGTCTCAGTGCTCCATTCACAGCAGGGCCCAAGTAGATGAGGTTGCCTTGTTTAGTAGAGTCTATAGTATCTATAAGAATTAAAATGTCACAGCCTCTGTACATATTCTCCATCAGAAGTAGCATCGATGTGCCCTGTGTGTTATATGTTGTTTTAGAAACTAGTGCAGTACTCAGCTTCTTTTGTTGGAAACTAAGGAGCCTGTGTATGGCAAGCAAGGTAGTCATCATCTTCCTTGGGTAATGGGTAATAGGTATTGTTTGTACTTTCCTGCTGTTGACCTTCCTGATTCATTATGGAGTTCATTATTGTGTTCTGCTTGTAATTCATTTTGCTGAACAGCATGCACTTGTAAAACATTTAACCTTCCCTTTGTCCTTTCTTGGGTTTCACTCATGAGACTCTGTATTCTGTGCTATCCACGTGCTTTATGAATGAATGCTCCTGTCAAGTTTCGACTGTTACCCAGCAGTTTGAAGGAGGGGGATGTGCTACATACAGAAAATACCACTTAGAAATATTTCAATCTGGAAGATCTTTTTTCTTTCCATGTGTTCATAAACTTTTTTTTTTTTTTCCATTAAATGAAATTTCAATGGCTAGGGAACTATGCTGTAAATGACCACACCATTTTCTGAGAGAGTGCAGCAGAAGATATGTAGTTAGACAGATTTATCTGAGCAAATTTTGATGCATTCTTTCACATGCAAAAAGCTGGCTGTATTTAGGTAACTTCCTCCTCATCCTCTTTTATGCATCTTCTTCCCAACTGTTTTAAGAGCCATCCTATGTGAAAAAGATGGTGATTGTTGTTCTTGAGGTTGCTGTAAAATGTCAGGCTTTGCAGCCATCTTGGACTTCTTGGTGCAAATGACAGAATTCTGTATTGCAGTCACCAGTAGATTTTTCTGGCTTTTTTTTTTTTTTTTTTTTTTAACTTTGTAGGCAGTATCACTGTTCTATAGAAGATTGAGAACTTTGGGGTTTTTTTGAGGATATACACACTCTTTTCATGGTAGTTCGAGTAGTTCATCTGTGATTAGTTAATATAGAAATATAAACCAGATGTAGAACTGAAATCTGAAAGGTAAGACTACTTCATTAAATCACAAGTGGAAAGGAGCTTGCTGATCTTCATTGCACTGTTGCTATATGGCATGACATACTGGAATTACTGTGCTAGAGATACCAAAGTTCAGAATAAGGAGGTGAATTGCATATTTAAAATATAATTTTAATGCAAAGCTCTGAGCAGAGCCTTAGGTAGTGTTTTTTCATATTGCAGAGAGAGAACCAGAAGAATTACTCCCTCACTTAATTGTCATTTATTGTTTCATCAGTATTGTTTATGTTTGGAACCAATACTTCCCAGTTAATAGCAGTACATGACAAACTGAGAGTTGACTCTCCAGTTTCATAATACTTGCAAAAAATAAAACATGATTATGAAAAATGCTGAGCATCCTTTAATTCCAATATCTTGCAAGATTAAGTTCCTGTATATGAAATACCCTAACAGCATGCTTCATTGTGACAACTTAGTCTCACATGATAAGTCTGCCGAGTTGTGTCTCTTAACTTTCTTCAAAATCAGAGGGAATATTAATGTTTTTAAATGTTCTATGTCTATTCTTCTCTAACACCTTTTGTCAGAAGGGAAGGTTGGTGGATGCAATGGCTATGTTTTGCTTTAAAGGCTGAACTATGAAAACAGTAAAAGTCAGTTAATTACAGGTAATGTTGTCTTGATGGAATCTAAATTAAGGGTGTCCAATGATTGCAACATTTGGAATTTTTCAATATTTGTGATACTGATGGTTCAAATGAAATAATCTAAAGATGGATTTTGTCATTTAACAGCTCATGTGAAGCCAAATCTCTGAGTAGCAAGCTGCATGTATTTCAAAAAATTATCTTATAGGTTATATATACATTTTGATTAACTTCTTTTGTTCTTAGAACAATTGGTGTTTTGTGTCCTATTTAAGAATGCAATTTCAGTGTCTTCTTATGGAAATAATAATATCTGAAAAACCTTTAAAGCCTAAAATAAGAACTATATTGTACAGTATATTATAAACCTTGAGTCTGAACAGGATGAAATAGATCATGTCTGACAGGTTCTGGTTTTGGAGATTTGCAAGTTGAGTAGAAGTGACAACCACGAGTAACTGCTGATATGTTTTAGCTGCAGCTATATTAAATGAGTTATTTTCAGTAATGAGACATTTACTAAACGACTAAGGAGAAGATGCTGCCAAAGCCATAAATGGAGCTTTTGTGGCTCTGCTCATTCTTGTAAAAGTGTCAGGATGTGTTTGCATAAATATTAGGACATGAAAGAATAATTGAATCTACGCTGTTGTACTCGCTACTTCAATTTTATTGATATTTTTTAATATGGCAGGTTTTTATCAAGTTTCATGGTTGATTCACAAGAGGGGTTAGAAAGGATGGTAAATACATATCAGTTTTTGTAAATCTTCCTGAAACATTTTTAATAATCAACCTATTAAAGTTGAGCTAAACAGCAAGTGGCCTTTGATAGGACCCAACACTCATTTCCATTTGCTCACATTACCATTGTGTTTAATGATCCAGTAGATAATGTAATAAAGAGAGAGATTATTTTCACTGTGTAAGTGTAAGGTTGCTACCTGGCAGTTTCTCTTTGCTGGCTCAGGCGTAAAAGTCAGTTGAGGATAACAGTAATAACAATTGTAATGGTTAAGATATAGTATATCAACAAGAAGATAATGCAGAGGGATTTCTGTGTTGCATATCAAACCATAAAGGCTTTGAAGTAAAGAGGAAGTGAAAAAGTTCTAGATGTAAGGCCTGCAGTGTCAGCTAGTGAGCACTGGTTAAGTGCAAGCTCACTGTAAAATACTCACAGAATTAAGTTGCTAGTCAATTCAGGTCCTTTGCTGATTTTAGTTGCCATATTTCTATTGTTCCAGGATTTTAAGAAAATGGTTTTAAGTTATTTTAAAAAATATTTTAGTGATGTGACCTGACTTTGCACCTGTCCTCGGAAGTTACTTTGACATATATGGGAAGGTTAGTTGTAGATTACATAATTATTAACTGTTTATGAGAATAAACTTCATGATGTCCTAGAGCAGGCAGTTAGGAAGTATAATGCTGGCATAACACGCTGACATAAAGGGATGGGATCCTTTTAAATGAGAAGTTGACATTACTTGTTCTGGAGCCCGTGAAGCATTTCAGAGGTAGTTTGTGTTATGTGCTGAGAACCACTTTTTTTTTCTTTATACAGGGTGAATTGTTTTGCAGTGAGCTTTATGCTCCTGTTGCAAGACTGCTTTCAGCTTGCTCAGCTGTCTCATGTGGTACACCACAGTTGTCAGTGTAAAAATACCCTAACAGCACTTTTGTGCTGAATTTGCAGTTTATTTGCTAGCCTGCCCTTGCCAATAACTTTTAAGAGAGCTTAAATTCATATAATGACAAAAATTTTGATGTTTTAGTCTGATATTTTTAAAAGATGAGCTAATTTTTATAAAAATTAAAACTCAATGTTTGCTTAAGAAGGTTTATAAAAAATCAATTTAAAAAAAATCTGCATTTGAGTAAGAGTGATCTAATCATTAGACTTTTTTCCATTTCCAGGTGGAGTTGAGTTGTCCAAAAGAGATGGCATGGAAAGTGAATATGTACAGGGGATACCTGGCAATCTGCCACCCGGAAGAGCAACAGCTCAACTTCATTGAGCGTCTGGTAGAGATGGCGAGTAGCTTAGCCATTCGCGAATGGCGAAGGCTTCCTCATGTAGTCTCGCATGTTCATACTCCCCTTTTACAGGTAAGAATGAAAAGTGGAAAAAAAACATGCTGAAAAATGCTTTGCTTGTGTCCTTTGCAACTTTTACAGGTATTGATGGACTATAGCTGAGAGAAGTATGAATGAACCTTACCTGTAGAAATGCTGAGGAACTTGCTTTCTGAGTTCTGTTTCATATAGTGGCTTCTGTAATACTGTTTAAAATGGGTAGTTTCAGACATTCAGAATGTCATGCCTGATGTGATTCCTAAGTAACTAAATCTTCATCACCTAAGGTACGCCGTCTATAATGACTGCACTTGTGGGTAGAGCTTACACAGCAGCCCATACCTTCAGATTTTCATAGTATGAGCTGATGCATCAGGTAAAGTATATATTGAGTGAATATTGAATATGTTCCTCTCCATATTGACAGGAAGCTGTCAAATAAAAGGGTACAGTGTTTCATTTGTTTGAGCTGGAAGGCTTTCTGATGAATTTAATTCCTTCCTGCAAGGTTTTCACTGACATTTCAAATTTTTCCTCCCCTAAGAATGGCAGTATTTACAGCATGAGAGGATTAATATTGCTAAATAATGTATTTAAATGCTTTCAGATATCAATTAAAACAAGCTTTTTAAATAATCTAATATGTATATATCCTTCATGAAGAAATGATAAATTAGTCACTGACTGATGGAGGTACAAATGCAGCCATGAATTTGCACTGTAGTAATTACTTTTTTTTTTTAAGTATCAGATAGTATGTGATTAAATACCTGTGAGAAAATTAAATTTGTGTGATGAATGGGTGTAGAATGAAGGTTAAGCTATTGTGAGAGCTGATAGTGAGATGATTGTAGTAAAATATTACTTAGTTTAATTTATTTTGTTTCAAGAGATTTCACTCTGTAAATTTGGACTGCCTTTTTTTTTTTTTTTCCCCCCCATATAGTTATCTTATTTGGTTGATTAACAATGAATACAACTGTTATCTGCCAAGTCATAGCTTAGAGACTACTACATTGGTTTTATTGTACTATGGGTAATTAAATTCCATTAAAGTTTGTGGGCCTTTCCTTCAGTTTGTTGAAGTTTTAACAAAATGTCCACTGCCTTTAGTAGGTTTGAGACTACTGCCATCTTCTGTTGTTCCTCTTATTAAGGATTGTGGATGTCGGTGAAAAACAATCCTAAAGTAGCTTCACAAAGCTAATAAAGTCTTTGCAGAATATCTTAAGGTAATTCCTTCAGGAGCACGTAGACAGTATTTCTGTACATTTGATCTTCTATCATGAAGTCAGGTGATTACCAGGGCATTTATACTAGTAAGTTCTGTTAAAAGTTTTGGGGTTTAATTCTTAAAAGTTCTGTCAAAAATTTTGTTAAAAGTCAGCATTTTTACTTGATCCTTTTATTTAGTACACACTATATATATATATATTTTTTTTTTTTACTTGTGCTTTTCTGTGATTAGGGTTGATATAGTAAGTTCAAACCTGTATACTAGAATTGAATTCTAATGTGGATTTATTTAGAAGTGTGTGGGGAAAATCACAAAATCATCTAGGTTGAAAAACATCTCCAAGATCATGGAGTCCAACCTTCAGCCCCACTGCAAGTCCACCACTAAGTCATATCCCCAAGCACCAAATCCACATGGCTTTTTAACACATCCTGGGATGGTGACTCAAACACCTCCCTGAGGTGTCCTCTCTAAAGAGCCCTCCTACCCTCAAATCAGATTGACACTCCCACCCAACTTGGTGTTGTCTGCAAACTTACTGAGGGCGAATTCTATCTTCTGTGATCAAGATGATTGATAAAGATATTAAATAGAAGTGGTCCCAATACTGAACCCTGAGGAACACCACTTGTGACTGGCCGCTAGCTGGATTTAACTCCATTCACCACCACTCTCTGGGCCTGGCTGTCCAGCCAGTGTTTTACCCAGCAGAGTGCATGCCCGTCCAGGCCTAGGGCAGACAGTTTTTTCATGAGAATGTTGTGGGAAAAAGTGTTGAAGGTTTTACAGAAGTCTGCGTAGACAACAACCACAGCCTTTCCCTCATCCGCTAGGTGGGTCATCTTGTCATAGATCAGCTTCATCAAGCATGACCTGCCATTCATAGGCCCATTCTGACTGAGCCTGATCACCTGGTTGTTCTGTATATGGTGTGTAATGGCACTCAAGATGATCTGCTCCATGACCTTCTCTGACATTGAGGTCAGACTGACAGGTCTGTAGTTTCCCCAGATCCTTCTTTCAGCCACTCTTGTAGATAGGAATCATGTTTGCTAACCTCCAGTCCACTGGGACCTCCCCAGTTAGCCAGGACTGCTGGTAAATAGTGGAGAGAGGCTTGGTGAGCACATGTGCAAGCTCCTTCTTGGGTGTAACGCATCCAGCCCCATAGGTGTGTATGTTTAAGTGGTGTAGCAGGTCATTGACTATTTCTTCTTGGATTGTGAAGGTCTCATTCTGCCTCCTCGCCCTGTCTTCTAGCTCAGGGGGCTGGGTGTTCTACCACTAAAGACTGTGAGCCTTTTCTTCCTCCCGTGTCACTATATTTCCCCCTGCATCCAATAAGGGATGGAGGTGGTATAAATTGTGTGCTGGTGATTCAGTGGATGAGTTCAACGTTTCAGTCAATTCCTACGGTGATGTATCAATCTTAAGGATTTTCTTTTTTTGCTATTTTGTTAGTTATTATATTGGTTGAATGTCATTTATGGAACTAATAGACAGTCCCTGAAACAGCGTAAATAATTTCATCTTTACTTGATCTTTTTAAAGGTGTATCAGTCATAGAGACCTTTTTCTATCCATGAAATTGGCCACCTTGTTGTACATTGCTTTGTGATATTTATATTGTTTAATGTTTTCTAGGCAGCACAGCAAATAATTGAACTTCAAGAAGCAGCCCAAATAAATGCAGGATTGCAACCAACTAATCTGGGGAGGAACAACAGCTTACATGATATGAAGACAGTTGTAAAGACCTGGAGGAACAGGTTACCTATTGTGTCAGATGATTTATCCCATTGGAGCAGCATTTTCATGTGGAGACAACATCATTACCAGGGTAAAACTGCCTGGTCCAGCATGCATTCATCATGTAATTTCCCAGACAACACATTGTTTGAAATAAGTTCTTTGTGTTTTTGTTTCTTTTGTGGTTGGGTTTGTTGTTGGGTTTTGGTGTTTGGTTTTTTTTTTGTTGTTGTTGGTTGTTTTTTAAATTTATTTATTTATTTAAACATACATTAATGTTATTGATTTTGTCAGGTGTTTGGTTTTATTCAATTTCCATTTAAGTGTTATCTGAAGTCATCATTTCATATGTATTGCTGTGTAAGATATTGCTTGTATGTATATATATCTCATTTATAATGACAGACATTTAATGTTTTATTTCTAGCCATTGTAACTGCATATGAAAATAGTTCTCAACACGATCCTAGTTCAAATAATGCCATGTTGGGAGTTCATGCTTCTGCATCAGCAATTATCCAGTATGGAAAGATAGCTCGAAAACAAGGGCTGGTCAACGTAGCTCTGGATATACTGAGTCGCATTCATACAATTCCAACAGTGCCCATTGTGGACTGCTTTCAGAAGATTCGCCAACAAGTGAAATGTTACCTTCAGCTGGCTGGAGTCATGGGCAAAAATGAATGTATGCAGGTATGATAGCTTTATCTTTGAAGTTGTTGTTGGAACTTGGAGGATTCCAAGGGCCATCAAATACATTAATTTAAATAAACTGCCTATATACAGAAGAGGCCTTTAGTTTCATTGGCTGTGTTCTGCCCTGTGTAGAGTGTTGTGTTAAGCAGTGCTGTTAATCAAAAGCAGTCGTTGTCTTCTTTGAGTTGAATACTGTGAGTATATTAAAAATTAGCTGAATAAAAAGTAAAGTGGAAATATGTTTTTTGAAATCTTACAAGATGGCTAAATGGAAGGGACTTCAAAAATTACGTTACTTGCAGTAGGAAGAAACAACACTTTTGCAAGACTCACTGAAGGTCTGAGTTTTGAGTGTCTGACTCATGAGTGATAGATGCTGACAAACTGAAGGAAAATCATATGTGTTAAAAGGAAAGGAAAAAAAAAAGTGATTTTAGAGAAAACCCACTGACATAGGATTGTAAGGTCAGCAATCTGGGACCTTTTAATAATACTTGAATATAAATAATAATACAACAAAAACCAACAAGGTGGAAGGATAGACCATCACCTTATGAATGTTGTCTACATTATGTAATAGTTTTCCATAGGCCAGTGGAAATTTAAAAAAAAAAAAATTCTGTACTGACAATTTAATGAAAACTAAATACTAGAAACTCGTGCTACTTAAATTTCAATAGAATATTTTGGATGTTGTTTTATGGCACTATCATTTTAATAAACCCTTCCATTCTAGAAGGCTTTTCTCACTAAGGCTTATTTAACAGGGTCTTGAGGTTATTGAATCAACCAATCTGAAGTACTTCACCAAGGAGATGACTGCTGAGTTTTATGCATTGAAGGGAATGTTCTTGGCACAGATTAACAAGTAAGTATGTTGACTGGAAGAGGCACTAGCCCACATCTAAGAAAAGCACAGCTGAAATATTTCAACACAAGATTTGAGCAGCAAAGCTGTTCCATATGTTTATACCGACCTAAAATTTGTCACAATTGTATAACAAAGTAAAGCTATACATGAGAGTTCCTTTGCATTTTGAAGACGTGATCATTGGTCATATTTGTAAGTATTGTAAGAAAGAATTAGTTAAAGCAAACATTGTACCAGTCCTTGTTTTTTTTTAACTAAGTTTTCTATTTCTTAGTTTCAGTTGAGGTGTAAGGGGAAGATAGTGTACCTTCCCCCATCTCTTAACTTTTTTAAACCCATGCAGATAAAGGCATCTAAACTGTCTCCATTCTTGCAGGATAAGAATGGATAGAGTTTCTGTTTAATATGTAATTCTGATGTACTTACAGTTTCTCAACATCAGGAATTATACAGGCATTTTTTAGCACCGCAGCTGGGCTCAGGATTTAGGAAGGTTACCGTTAGGAACAGCAGCGAGGTTGCCTGTGTGTCAACTAAACTGGAAGTTAAAGGTCACCTCTGCTCTTGCATCTGCCTGTGCTGCCCATTTACTGATAGAAACCATTTTATAAAAGTCATCTCAGGTGTCAAGAATGACGGATTGTAGAGAAAGAGAAGAAAACTGACTGAGAAGTCCCCTTTTTATAAAGGGGAGGTAGTGATACAATGTCATCCGTCAGGCTGCTGCTGTGGTAGTACACTTCAAAACCTCAGTCTAGGGTGCAGAAAGCTTCTGAAGCAAGTAACATTAATGTAACATAGAAACTAATATATTCTTTTGCCTCAATAGCTAGTCATTTTAATTTATAACTATAATTCTCCAAGCTAATATTCTTTTATAAAAGATGCTTTACGGTTAATTAAAAAATAAATAAATTTACTCAAACAAACATAACATTATTTTTGTATGGTTTAGTTCTGTGCTTGTTTTGTAAAAGAGAAGTGAAGCACTTTTTATTAATAAGGAATCTTGGAATGATTTAAAAGTTTCCTGATTTCAGTAACATGTGTGTGAGTTTTCTCATCCTTTCCTTCTATGCCTGAAAAGTTACACAGATTCAAGGGCTGTATGTACATTGGGATGAATCATGACAAATCTTGGACTAGGAACACTTGAGGAAACCTAGAGAAGACTTCAAAGACTATCAAACAAATGATCTTTTGGTTACCAAGAACTGTGTGATTAGTGTTCATATTTCTTCACTTTTCCTGTTGAAAAAATAAACTTGTAAAGCTGCAGGGATGAGGAACTGGCTTTTTCCGGATAGTGTTGATTGTAAATGGTTTCATTACCTTGGTGGGAAAACAGTTAAGTAAGATGTAGCCTTCCAAAAGGTAACATCTTCCCAGTGTTGCTGCTTCTTATTACCTTTTTTTGCTCAGCAGATAAGCACTTATTAATGCATTTGCTTCTGCTCTTCTTATGTTATCCATTCTGCTTTCTCCCAGTATCACTGCTTTGGGTTGCAGTTGCAGTGCACTGGAAGACTTGTAGTGGTTTGTTTGTTTGGTTGGTTTGTTTTTGTTTTGTTTTTTTTTTTTTTTCAGGAAGTGTCTGGAGATCTTAAGCACTTATTGTTTCCATTATGAAGCATTTACTTTCATAGGTGCTGAACTTTCAGGAAAGCTAAGACAAAACAGTCATAAGGGGCCTTACTAGAGAACTTAATGTAAAATAGCATGGAGTATTAACAAAGTAATTGAGTACCCTATCATAAATCTTACTCTTACATAATTTAATAACTTTTTGTTAGTATAAAATGATTATTCTTACGTGTCACAATGCAGGTCTGAAGAAGCAAACAAAGCTTTTTCTGCAGCTGTGCAAATGCATGATGTGCTGGTGAAAGCGTGGGCAATGTGGGGTGATTACCTGGAGAATATCTTTGTGAAAGAACGTCAGCTTCACCTGGGTGTATCTGCTATTACTTGCTACCTGCATGCATGTCGCCATCAGAATGAGAGCAAATCAAGGAAATACTTAGCAAAGGTAAGATCCAGATGTTTAAAAAAGAATTGGAGCTCCACCCCTTCAGAGAAGGTTGGGATAATGTTCAATGCCCAAATTTGTGCAATTAGAGAAACACTAGTTACTGATGGAAAGCTTTAATTTAAGCAGAAATTCTTCATGTGGTTGCTATTGGGTCACTGCACGTAACTGATGTTGGATTTTTCTTCTTCTTTTGAATATCTGTGGTTTTCTTCAGGTATGGAACCTTTTTGTGGGAGAAAGGTGACAGATCACATCCAGCATTTCTACTGTATTATGTAATGAAAAAAACCCCTTCTTTGTAGTATGTATTTCTCAGCTTGGGGCTATTTACTTTTCTTAAATTTTCTTTATGACATTAATGATAACAGATAGTGGAAGACAAGATTTTTAACAAGAAATAAACACAGAAAATAACTTTTTTAGATTAAAAGTGGCCTTGATGCCACTCTGAAGGTTATTATTCTCCCTGTTTGGTTGCATAACTGTTAGGGATTTTTAGTCAGTGCTTAGTATATCGACATCTAAATTAAACCGTAGAAGTAGTATCAGTAGGGGTGAGTAGTTAAAATAACTAAAATCACACAAAGAACTAGTCAAATTCTCTTATCAAAGTTAATTTATCTCAATTGAATATTTTATGTTCTGTAAACTTGTCTCATTTTCAACCAAAACAAAAAAAAAAATTTGTGGAATTCAGTCATGTTCATTTAACTTTTTTTCTGTGTTGTTTTATAGCAAGTAGTACACTCATTTTTTACATCAGTTAAATATTATTTTGAAGGGTAAAAATGACAATGGACAGGCATAATGAATGTTAGTTCTTGTGTCCAAGGCAACTTCAACACTCACAAGGACTCCACTATCATATTAATAAAATATCTGGGATTTTGTGCACTGTGATGATTGATGCGTCTTAAATTTAAGCACTGAGATGTCCTGAAAATCTCTTTTAGGTTCTTTGGCTGTTGAGTTTTGATGATGAGAAGAACACCTTAGCTGATGCAGTAGACAAGTACTGTATTGGTGTCCCACCCATTCAGTGGCTGGCCTGGATTCCACAGCTGTTGACATGCCTGGTTGGCTCAGAGGGCAAACTCCTTTTGAACCTCATTAGTCAGGTACAGAAGATAATCACCAATTCTTTATTGTCTGTAATCTTTGCTTCCAAGATGAGATACAAATATTTTTCTAAGCAAAAATTTCCAATCTTTAAAAATGCTATTTTTTGCAACTGTTGAAGAGTAAAAAATGGTAATTTCTCTCTATAAGTATGTCACGGTTTAGGGTCAGGGTGGCCCCTTAGACTTATGACAGATGCTTTCTGTTAACCCCCCTCCCTCCCCAAAGGGGAAGAGAAAAGGAATAAGGGAGAGAGAGTTAGTGATTAGAAAAGGAAACTAGAACAGCTTTAATGAAAGTGAAAATAATAATAATGGAATATATACAAATATATACAAAATCCAACCCCCCTGATGGTAATTACATCACCATCACCACTGATGCTGTGGAGCAGGCACTGGGGGAGTCCCAGACTGGGCCCCACAGTACATGGGAGCTGTGTTCAGGAGCTGAATTCTGGTACCAGATTCAGGAACACACCAGTTGGGATCGAAGGCAGAACGGACAGAGGCCTCCTTGGGTGCTCTGAG
>JANIJG010018248.1:832-24883 GCA_024611175.1 Megaceryle torquata | reverse complement strand
ACAGTGCAGTGAGTTAGACGAACTGAGATGAAGTAAAATCACTGAACAGAATTGGTTCTGTTCTCACTCAAACCAGGACAAAGTAGAATAAGCTCTCATAGTAACCTGTACCCGAGTCCACTTCTGTCTGCAGTGCTCCACTATTTCCTGAAAACTGCTATGTGGAATTCCTCACAGTATTATTCTTCTTTTCTTCCATCCACTCTTGATTTATGAGATATGGGCTTGATGATCTGTGCGGATCCTTTCCAACTCAGGATGTTCTATAATACTCAGCCTCTTTTATTCTGTTCCTTATTTTTCCTCTTTCAGAGCCCTGAGACTGTCTATTTTTGTAGGGAGAAAGTATGTCCATGAGTGTTTGCATGTGCATTGATAATTGTGTTCATAAATCTAGCTAAGTATGTGTATGCCTATGTATACATGTTTCCTCCCTTCTCTAGACATAAAATTAGAATGAAACTTTGCACCTAAACAGCTTAAGAAGGCAAAGTAGATAAGGAAAAAAAATTCTGATGCATATGGCTTGGTATTGTCTTGCAACACCAGTGTGTTCAGCTGTCTTCTGACAGCAGGCAGGAAAAACTCATTTCAGTGGTTTGTAGAGACTTTTTATTTGTTCAGATCTGTACATCAGTTTTAGAACTGAGTGCCTACTCAGAAGTCCTACTGTAGTTGGAGCTTAGGCTTGTAAATATTGCGGGTTTTTTTGTTTATCTTGCCTTTAAACTTCAGGTCCATAGAAGGAATATTAAATAAAACCTCCCCAAATTTTCTAGGTTACTAATCTAAAACTCTTTAAGTTTGTAGAAGTACTAGAAACTAGACCTTACAATTCTCTTCAAAGAATTTACTTTTGAATTACAGCATAAAGCATATATGTGTCAGGTTAGGAATCTGCTGTAAATATCATATTACTGAACAGTTAAATGCCATTGCAAATTTTCTACCACTTAGCATACCCATTTGGATGGAGAAAGATTCTATGATTTAGTAAAATTGTGGCTGAAGAAGCCTCTAATCATGTCTTAAGAGGTGCTCTATTGTGGGTAGTACTTGGACACATAATTTCTCTCCTTTAATAGATACTGAGATGCACAGATTTTAAAGGAGAAGCTGAATGTTAATACCTCTTTAGCTTTTTCTTTTTTTTTTTGGAAGCTATATTTATTTATTTTATTTTTGTTATATTGGTATCGTCTTACATTAAGTGCTATGATGGAGTAAAGTTACCCTCTAATGGACCTTTTTATCAAGCATCACCGGGCTCACTGGGAATTGTGGCTTAATTTAAAGACTAACCACTGTCATTATGTCCATTTTTCTTCCATTATGTACATGAGTAAGATCTTTGAGCTGGCCCAGCTGGTACTCTGGCATTATGCTGTTCCCTAATGAAGTAATGCCTTAACAGTGTGTGTAGGGAGTTACCATTTTATCCTCTGGATTTCTGTTACTGAAAGAATCTTTAATTTCCTAGATATCCATAAGCTGTTATTTTAAACAAGGAGCTGATTATTACTGAATTACACTTATTTGCAGAGAGTATCTGTATATGTTGATCTGATCTACAGTCGGTTTTCCTTGTCTGAGAAATATGTATATGTGTGTCTCCAAATAGGTGGGAAGAGTCTATCCCCAAGCTGTCTACTTCCCTATCAGGACCCTCTATTTGACCTTGAAGATAGAACAACGAGAGCGCTACAAAAGCGGTGAGCTTGATAATGATCAAATTGTTCGGGCTCTTTGAAGCTTAGTTATTATACCTTTTTTTCCAAGAACAAATCCTATTTAGAATAGTGATGTCAAATGATTCCACAGAATTTCCTTGTTCTTGTGTCCCATTTAATCTTCTGGGAATCCCAGGAGATCTACTTGAAGAACGTTTCCTTCTGTTTGGTATTTTGTTACATAGTGCATTGTTTATTGAATTGCCTGTTTTGCTTGGGAATTGGTTCAGTAAATGTTAGGTTCACTAAATTTTCAATGGCACTAATTAAATAATATCTTTTTTTGGGGGGGAATCCCTTGGAGGAGGAGTTAATGCCCATGTACTGTAATACTTCTACATTTATATCCAGTGACAGAAGTAGTGGAGGATCATCTGATAAAGTAAAACTCTTTGCTTGATCACTGTCTGATGCAGTTGTAATGCAAGAGATCAGTTGTACTAAAATATAAACCCTATGATAACTTGTGTGTTGTTGGCACCAGCATGTTTATTCTTTAGTTATGTGTAAAGAGGTTTCCTCCAAAGGGAAGAGAGCAAACCCACCGTGATTCAAATAATTTGATCCTATATGAAACAATACCAGTTTCTTCAAGAGTATCCATAGGTAGTGTGACCATTAAGGCTATGCCTCCTATGTGATTTTGAAGTGTTTATATTGCTCTAACTTTGGGAAGTCTGTACAGCTGAACAGCATTTGGAGCAGAATTTTCTTTCTTAAAAAAAAATGTTCTCAAATTTTCAGAAATCAAATAGGTAAAACGTGATTGATACTTACTGGAAAACTAAAGAAATTCTTGGAACAATTTATTTCATGCAAACTTGTATCAAATTTATGAAAGGTAATTTTAATTTATTTTTCATTTTCCACTTTCCAGATTCTGGGCAACAACAGCCAAGTTCAGTTGGAAATCAGTCCCACTCTGCCTCAGATCCTGGGCCAATCAGAGCCACTGCACCAATGTGGCGATGCAGCAGAATTATGCATATGCAGCGAGAATTACATCCAACACTTCTGTCTTCTCTGGAAGGCATTGTGGATCAGATGGTCTGGTTCAGAGAGAATTGGCATGAAGAGGTATTTGTCTTTAATATACCTCCATGTGTATGTATCATCTAAGGAAAAGTTAATGGCAAAATTTTTAGTTAGAATTCTTTTTAAACTTTGAAACATAACTGTTTTGATTAGTAAACTGGCGTATTGGTAGAACTGATTGTTCTGATTGGAGCTGTAGGGAGCTTGGTTATTTCTGGAAGCAGTACAGAGGTTTCCCAAAACTGTTAATTTGATGAGTGCCTCTAGGATTTAAGCTGTTGCTTCTACTAACTGAAAATTTGTATCCTTCTACTAAGTTACACAGATACTAGCTTCCTTCTTGATCTGATGATCTGTGACAAGTGTTGATTATTGTCTGAGGTTTGAATTATAACAGAAAGCAGATGGACATGCCGCTCTACTTTTAATATTTGCCTCTCAAAGTGTCAGGCTATTCTGTTGCCTACCTAGCACAGTGTTTGTTTGAAGAAGGATTCTGCCTATCACATAATTTCCTAATACATCACAAAATATGAAAACTAAACTGTTGAAAGAGCGAGGTGTACTTTGTGATGCGGCGTTTTCACTGCTCAGTTTAAGTTACAGTGCTAGTAAGAATCAGTGCCATCATTCTAATTTGCCACTCTTATTTAAAACCATATTTTAAAATTCGATCAATGTTTCTGAGGGGATAACTTTGTTATATAAAATGCAGTGTGGGAATAAATGCTTGGTGTTAAATCAGAAGGCCTAATTTTCCTGACTATTTTCTTTCTTTTGTTTGTTTGTTTTTTATTTTTAACCCCTAGGTTCTTAGACAACTGCAGCAGGGCTTGGCAAAGTGCTATTCGGTTGCCTTTGAAAAAAGTGGAGCCGTTTCAGATGCCAAAATCACTCCTCATACACTAAATTTTGTCAAGAAATTGGTCAGCACTTTTGGAGTAGGTCTTGAGAACGTCTCTAATGTGTCCACCATGTTTTCTAGTGCAGCCTCAGAGTCACTAGCTAGGAGAGCACAGGCAACTGCTCAAGATCCCGTGTTCCAGAAGTTAAAAGGGCAATTTACAACAGGTAAATGTTTAAAATGTTTCTTAAAATGTTACTTTTAATATCCAGAGAAATTTCCCCCCAGAAGTTCAACTGTGAAGGCATTCTGATCTTCTATTCTTCTTCCAATATTTTTCCTGAGAGAAAATATAGGAAACAGTACCTTTGGGTCATTCACTAAGCCTGAAATAGTTTGTTCCAGCCTTCTGTGGAGTAATAAAGATAATTCAAGTGAAAACCAGAATTCAACATTGAGAATGAGTATATTGTTTTATTTTTAACAGCTAAAACTGTAGTCAAAACACATGTGTTTAAAGATAAATTAGGTTTTTCACTATAATATTTTTGTAATTTGCATAGAACTGCTTGCTATAGATGGACAACAATAATCTATTTTATGGTGATGCCAGAACTTAATGAAGTTTTCATCCCAGAACTCCAAACTGACGGTAGTGTGTCAAGTCTTTCAAAGCAGCCTGCTTCTGATGAGCAAGATTACTTTAGTGTTTTGGATAACTAGATTATAAAAATCCTATTACACAAATTCACATTGCTGTTAGGTAAATTGAATCAATAACTGTGATCAGATCGAATATAAAAAGATACTTAAGGGAAGTAGCTTTTCTGCTTCATTTATTTTCTCTTTATCAGTGGAGTTACATGTTTGAGTATCTGATGTTGATTTAAAGTTCTAAGTAAAGCCTGTGTACAGTAGAGCATGGTTTGATATATTTGGTGAAAAGGGTTAAGGCCATGTGACTATATATGGTGATGTTGATAGGCATCAGTGTTTTGGATTGCCATGATTTTTCATCTTGCATCAAATCTACCTAACCCACATCAGCTGTTCCTTAAAGATAACTGTAGAATTAGATTAAAATGAATAGTTAAATATAGGTGTTGGGATTTTTTTAACAGAAGAATTAAAACTTATTAGTTGTTCAAAACTGGAAAGATAGAATTTTTGTGAAGACCTGCGTTTTCATCTTTTCCTGCATCTACTTTTGTCTTTACCCTACGGGGACTCTGAATTAGATGTCATCTTGGCTTTTATAGTGATTTTAAAAACATCCCCTTACCACATCAAGCTGGCTCCTCTGCAGAAGTGAATCTTGCATTGAAAAGTTACTCTTTTTAGAAGTCTAACTTACATAAAGTTGCCTTAACTTAAAATTACTTCAGGTCAACACAGCTACTGATCATTTACAGTTTGACAAGTAGATTTGTGGTGTTTTCTCAAGCATTTTACTGATAATGTTGTGAACATAAGTGAACTGATGGGAATCTTGTGAAAGTAACCCAGTTGTAGATATGACCTACGTATCTCGTGTACGCTGTGTATTGCTTCATGTCCTTTTTGAGGCACAAGAGTTGCATGACAGCAGATAATGAAAATCCTGAACCCTATGATTAAATTTTTAATAGATGAAGTGTACTATGGAGGGAAATGGAAATAGAAACATTTTGTGGCTTTAATGGAAGCATACAGGGGAGAAAAAAAATAATTGGGCAATGATTAATGGCATGAAATTTAACAAGTCCAAATACTAGATTCTGTTCCTAGGATGGAGTAGTGCCAGGCACAAGTGTGAATTGGGAGAAAAGTGTCTGGAGAGCAGCCCTGCAGAAAGGGACCTGGAGGTGCTGGTCGGTAGTAGGCTCAGTGTGAGCCAGCAGTGTGTGCCCTGGCAGCCAAGAGGGCCAACCCTATCCTGCGGTGCATCAACATAACCAGCTGGTCAAAAGAGACTATTATCCTGCTGTATTCAGCGTTGGTGCAGCCTCACCTGGAATACTGTGTGCAGTCCTGGGCCCCACAATATAAGAAGGATGTGAAGGTCCTTGAGTATATCCAGAGGAGGGCAACAAAGCTGGTGAAGGGCTTGGAAGGCCTGTCCTATGAGGAGCTGCTGAGGACTTCAGGATTGTCTAGTTTGGAGGGGAAGCTGAGGGGCAACCTCATTGCTCTCTGCAGCTTCTTGAAGAGTGGACATGGGGAGGGACGTGCTGAGCTTTTCTCTCTGGTATCCAGTGGTAGGACACGTGAGGAATGGTTCAAAGCTGTGCCAGGGGAGGTTTAGACTGGACGTTAGGAAGCATTTCTTTATCAAGAGGGTGGTCAAACAGGCTTCCTAGAGAGATGTGGTTGATGCCTCAAGCCTGTGCTTAGGAGGCATTTGTACAATGCCCATAACAACATGCTTTAACTATTGGTTAGCCCTGAACTGGTCAGGCCGTTGGACTATGTAATTGTTGTAGGTCCCTCCCAACTGAAATGGTCTACCTTTAATACTAGATTGGACTTGTTTTTCATTTTTAATAATTGTTTGTATGTCTTTACATTGTAACAGTAATACAGTCACTTCTTAATTGCAGTGTTGTTGATACACTCTTTTTGTTGGAATTGAGTTCTCATTTTTGGTCTGTCATAGTATCTCTTAGCTTCTTTCCTTCCAATGTTAGAGAGATCTGGGGTTTCAGAAGGCATAAAGAAGAACTAAATACAACACCAGGCTTAAGTCTGCTATATCTAAACTAACATTTCAGAATGTTTTTAGAGAAACAATAAAGGAAGTTTAATTACAATTCAGTTACAATTTTTAGTTAAAACAAAACATGGGGAGGATTTTCAGTTTTTATATGCTGTTGTGAATTTGCTGCATGTCTTTGTGATATATAAATGGTGGTTAAGGTTTTCAGATTTGCTGTCTAATCACAGCATTTATAAAGAATTGCACAAAAAATATTAAAGCAAATAACAATAAAAATGGCCTGAACATAAAAATCATGTAAAGTCATCAAATGCAATGTATTTCTTAGTAAACTTCAGTTAAAAAATAAGTAATTACTTTCTGTATATTTTTGTTGAAGAGTTCATATTTTTCATGCATGATTAAGCGTGAATGTCTGCAGGATTAAAATAATTGCACAGTGCTAGGTTTGACTGTATTTTAATCAAATAAATTCAGTGTTTTCATTTACAAATGAAGTGTGAGAAAACAGGAGAAACTAAACTGAGCAATATAGCTGTTCATTTTTGTAATTCAATTCATTATGCAGAAATGAAAATTAGTTTTTTATTAATTTTTTAATAACAGTAAAATGTACATAAATTAATAGGGTTGTAATTACTGAAGTTATCGAAGGCTGGGTTTACATTATGAGAAACCATTTGTAAATCATGCCTGCCATGTCCTTTTGTCACAGTAGAAGGTTCATGTCTGTTTTTCTGATTGTCAGTACCAGTTGCATTTAGATGAAGGACAGATAATTACAGTGGTTGCCTTCCATTTCAAAAGTACCCAAGCTGAGATGTTGTCTTGGAGTAAACTCTTTTCCTCTGTTATTTCCAGATTAATGTTGGCAGCTGTGTTTTATAGACACTTTCAACTATGCTTGGTTGCATAATCGTTTCCATCAACATCTGAGTTGCATCTTGATTCCTGTTTGGAGCCATTGGGGACTCTCACACCATTTTTTACATTCTAAATACTTTGTCTGCTGTAGCCTGGACTGTTGGAACTTTGATAGGTCATTTTTGTCTATCCTAATGTTCCATATTTTAAAACCAAATTGTACTTTGAATTTTTTTTTTTCTGGAACTTCAAATGCATAGTTCTTTGACCATCTGTTCTTTGTTCCTTCCCTCCTTTTCTGCTAAACCTTTGACATCAAAGAACAGGCAAATGCTGAGAAATGCTCCCTTTGAGAGCTCTCTCAGCAGTGAGAGAGGAGAAAAACTGCCTCAATTATTCTTATGTGGGCAGATGATAGTTCAGAGTTTGTATCAGCTTCTTTCTGCAACCATCTCTCCACTCAAGATGAATATGAATGGAAAATTCCAAAATATATTAAAGGGTGAGATAATTTTCTTGAGAGTTTCTGCACCCAGCACAATGAATTCTTTACTGCAAATGGAAACTCTTTAATCAGAAGGAGACTTCTTGAAGTGTGAGGACAGGGCAGGGGAAAGAGCTCCATTAGTAATTTTCAACTTTTTAAAGGTTGGGTTGTTTTGTGTTGGGTTTTGTTTTGGTTTTTTTTGGGGGGGTTTTTTTTTTTTTTGGTTGCTTTGTTTGTTTCTTTCTTTAAAGTGGACTTAGCATCACTTTTGTAGCACTTTCTTTACTTCTTTCTAAAATTTAGGTAACGGGATATTATCCAGAAAATCCAGACGAAGAGGTTGGAGTTAGCATTGTATTTGACTTTGTTCTGGTCCTTGCAGTCTGGGTTTTCTGGAGGTGACTGATAAACCAGAAGTCCTCCTTCATATTTCTGCCTACTGTCACTGAGATTTTTCAAGTTGGTGCTCTCCAAAAGTTCTTGTGATATTAAAAAAAACCCCAACTTTCGGAAAGTACAGAGTATGTAAATGTCTAAATAATAAATTCAAAGTCAAGAGAGCTCTTCTCTCCTGGAGAGTGTTTGGATCTTCTTCAGTATTATATATATAGTAGAGCTGAGCTGCTCTGCAAAGCTCAACTTGCAATCCTAAGTGACATCTTACATGATGGGTGTCTTGCTTTTGTAGTGGAAGATCCTCAGGTCATAAATGTCCTTAAGCAGCTTTGTCTGTGGTCAAGCTATTGCTTGTGCTAAAAATATTGACTGATTTGAATTGTTTTCTGCCAGTTTGGAAGAGAGGGGTTTAGTTGTTAAGTCTTTGGAGGTATTTTCTTTGGTTTTTTAATGGTATGTTAATGTTCTGTAGGTCAAGGGTTTTGAGGGGACAGAGGGTTGCTTCATGAGAAGTGATGTTACAGCACTCATTCAGAAAGTATTAAGCTTTATCTAGTTGGGTTAAGAACCGTCAGGCTATTTTGAATGTGTCTCACTGGCAGGAAGATTGTGCCTCCTGTTTGTTCTTAAACTGAGAGTAGCAAAAACCAGCCAATTATGCTGAGTTGGATGGATTCAGGTAGTAGTTCTTGAGGCATTCAGGACTTTGAATGAACGTATTTGTTTGAATTACCTGTATCACACTGTGAAATCTTTAGCAGCATTGAGAACAGAGAGCAAACTTCCTCAGTTGAAATACAGTCTGTAAAGTATCATGGTCTTCTGTGAATATCTCCATTAAAGGTGAGGAGGTAGGCTTCCTATCCTGTTTAGGACAAGGTGGTATAAGCAGTAAGGTACTTTAGACCAGCATGTGTTAGCTTGAGAAGATGTCCAGTAGTAAGCATTGGAAAAAGTGGATTTGTTTGAAACAGAAATACTGTTTATATAGATTAAGGTGTCCGCAAAGCAAGGGAGACTTTGTACACAGGCAATGTCTGGTCTTGTATTCCCCTTTCTTACAGCTGAAATGATTTTTCTTCCCAGATGGGCTCCCTGTGACATGAGCAAAAAGACTGACTGAACTCTCTGTTTTCCCATCTGCCACTGGGAAACAAATCTACAAAAAAGAAATATCCTAAAATAGGCATTTAAACAACAAGCTAGAGCTATTCTTGTGCTGAAGTGAATGCCTTTTTTTTTTTTTTTTTGTAAGAACTGTATGTATCGATGCATATTTTTACTCCTTTGATGCTTCACATTAGCACAAAATCAAGTTGTAATTTGGACATATTTTCTTGCCCTTCATGGATTCAGGAGGTAAATAATTCAATAATTTTGTCACTTTGATGAAAATATTTACTTCCATTGCTCACTAGAGGGTAGGCTTGGGATTATAATAAGAGTGTTTTATAGTGATACTGCAATTGATGCACTGCCCATACCAGGTAGAAAAAGAAAAGGGAATATTTAGAGAGTTATAGTAATTTCTAACATCTGTAAATATGAAGTTGTAGTTTTCATAATAGACTTTTTTCCTTAGAGATGTGGAAAGGATTTTGTCTGTGCTGGCTTTTTTCCTCTGTTTTGGGCTAGTAGACTTTAGACTTGCCCTGAAAGCTTTGAGCAGATCAGTACGTTGTGGATATACAATGAAATATGCTGGGTTATATTAAAGTAACAGAAGAGCAAAGTGAAAGGAATCCTATGTTGCATTATTTTATTTGGTAATAATATCCTGTACATATAAAAAAAAGAATTTGAAGAAAAAGAGTCTATGTGTGGAATTAAATGAACTCTTCCAGCTAAAAGAATAAACATTCTGAGCTTGTTTGTAGGAGTAAGTCTTGTGGATAATAGAGTTGAATGGTTTTAATTGTGGTTAAAAAAACTTTTATATGCAGCAATTGCTGTGCATATGTACTTAATTCACTATTAGCATACTTGCAGATCGATGCTTATAGCATATTTATGTGGCCAAATTATTTTCCCATCTGAGCAGCACTCAGTTGTTTTGGTTTTTTTGGGTTTGGCTGGGTTTTTCTGGTCAGCTTAAGAAGATAATCCGTGTATGCAACATGCTGAAATGTAGTTTCTGCAGTAAGATTCAAACTGGTTTTTGAGACTGTTTAATTTTCTCTTGTGTTGAACCATAATGAAGATTCTGTTTGTCTGCTTTAGCTGTAAATCTCAGAAATACCAAATGAAAATTCTCTGTTTCTTTCTTGCCTTTGCTTTTTCACTTGTAACACATTGAACTTAAAATGACATCTTTTAGACTCTGGTACAAAAATGCTTTTTAAAAATTCAAGTCTGTTAGTTAACTTGCACAGTTTGGGATGTCATAATTAATGAGGTTTAGAGAGAGAGCCTTTTATTTTCTTATCCAGTTGTGTTTAATCTCTCCTTGTTATGGTACTGACGTACTGAATAATAATTTCATTTGTGTATGTGGTTAATTCATTCTCCCACTTTTGGGAAATTCAAACACATTTGTTTATTTATTTATTTATGTGCTGTGTTCTGAAACCATAGTGTAAGCAGTGTTGAGATGGCATTGGTGTTGGCCCGAAAAATGGTTGATATTATAGTGATTTCTGTTAGAGAATTATTTGCATAATTTATTGACCATGTATTGACCTTAAAGTGTTACCATTGACCTCACTTGTATGTGGGCTAGAGGAGGTATTTCCACGCTGCAATACTGTTAATGCTGCAAAGGGAAGAGCAGGCCATTTGTGTAATATTGCCATTTTCGCTTAGGCTGTCATATCTGTTCTTCCCATGGTGGCTTGCAGTTGTCATTAAACCAGGAAAGAATAAAGAGAACATTCTTGCAGATCAGAATAGGAGAATAATAGTAATAGCAATTTTACTACTTGTCCTGCAGCTGCTCACAGATTCTACATTGTATCCTCAGTTGAGGCTCTTTCATCCCTTTTTGAAAGTAAAAAGCCTTCATTGATTTTAGGTAAAAAATTCACTTTTAATTAAACAGGCAGAAAATTATAGTGCTAGACTGTAAAATAAGCTTACCTTTCCTCTTTCACTATCTGATCTGATCTAATCAATTGCTCTTTCTGTACAGACTGTCTGTCTGCAGTATATAGACAGTCAAATGCAGTAATAGTATTTAAATTTTTCCCAGTATGTTTGTTTATTGTTTGCATGACTGTAAATCAGGAAAATTAATTAAATCAGGGAAATTAATTATTCGCTAAATAATAGAGAATATTTTAGAGCTATGTACAGAAAAGAGGTAGCAGCTTCTGATAGGTTTAACTTACATATCATTTTAGGACTTTACTAGAAGATTTTCTGTATAGATTAAATATTCAGCAGAGCCTGTCTTTCAAAGGCAGTACAGTTTTGTGTGTTTTGGGCTTGCACTATTGAATTGTATGATTTGTTCTCCTCCAGCTTCTACAGTTACAGTCTTATTGCTGTTGTGTGATCTTGTACCAGTTATCCTCTGACTCCTCCGTAATGATTCTCAGGTCTTTTTTGTGTTTGTCTGAACCTGCAGTTTTTCCCTGTGTTCAGGTTCATAAGTAGCCATATTTCTCTGCTGGAAGTGCTTTGTACTACACCTTGATTCTTCTGTGGGAGTAGCTGATGGTAGTTTTCCATTTTATTATCGTATTTGGGACTAGTATGGTGCATTTATCAGTAAAAGGTGTGTATGCTCTCTGGGGGTTTCCTTAAAGTATTTTGCTTGAGGTCATGTGGCTGGAAGAACCTCTTTGAAAATGCAGACTTCAGCCACTTGGTAGTTAAATGCTCTATGCAGAATTTGAAATGCTGAGGATGTTTGATGGTTTTTGTGTTGTTTTTTGTTTGTTTGTTTTTCTTTTTACATTTAGACTTTGACTTCAGTGTGCCAGGGTCAATGAAACTTCATAATCTCATATCTAAACTGAAGAAATGGATCAAAATTCTAGAGGCAAAAACTAAACAGCTTCCCAAGTTCTTCCTCATAGAGGAAAAGTGCCGCTTTCTCAGTAATTTTTCAGCTCAAACTGCAGAAGTAGAGATACCCGGAGAATTCCTTATGCCAAAGCCAACACATTACTACATCAAGATAGCAAGGTAACCTAAAAATACCCTTTGGTAGTTGTAATTCTGAAAACAGAGAAGAAAATAGAAACTCCCCCATTGTCCACTCTGCAAAACACCTTTATTTTTTTTTTCTTATCCTTCAGTAATTTTCAGTTGCCTCACTAAGCAACTGTACTGATCTATGAAGAGTGTATTTGGTTTTATGTTGCTATAAGTTGAGATTAGTTCTTCTATTGTAGTCAATAGAGGTGAGATACTGTTCGTCAAAATAGTGATAAAGGTCTGATCTAATGATTACTTTTGCCCAAGAACTGCATTTTCTTAAAAGCAAATAAACTGAATCTAACAGAACTTTTTGACTACAAAATGGAAACCATGGGCTAGATGGATAATAGAATTGTACCTGGCAGTGCCTTATTTTCTTTCTTTTGGGGTTTGTTGGGTGTGTTTTGGTTGATTTATTGGTTTTGGGGGGGGTATTTTTGGGCTGGTTGGTTGTGTTGTTTTGTTTTGTTTTTTGTGTGTGTGTGTGTTTTGTTTGTTTGTTTGTGGTTTTTTTTACTTCATGACTGAATATTAAAAGAGATTGTCTTAGATGTTTTAATATCCCTTTCTTCCTGATAGGTTTATGCCCAGAGTAGAGATAGTTCAGAAACACAATACTGCAGCTAGAAGACTCTATATCCGAGGCCATAATGGAAAGATTTACCCATATCTGGTAATGAATGATGCTTGCCTGACAGAGTCTCGTAGAGAAGAGCGGGTATTACAACTTCTTCGCCTTTTGAACCCCTGCTTAGAGAAAAGGAAGGAAACCACAAAAAGACATTTGTTTTTTACAGGTACTGAAAAGAGAGATTTTGTATTATTCTTAAATATATGTTATGTTCAAAGATTATAACTACTAAAATTTTTGACAGCTACTGATCACTGATGCTGAAGTATTTGAATATTCAGAAGGTAAATTCATATCTGTCTAGATAACTAATCTTTTCTGGCATTGTAGCACCCCTCTGAAGAAGTAAAGTTGATTGAATGCAGCCTAGGGTGTTTTTGAAAATGTTTACATGCATCATTTATGGTATGAAGTTCAGTTGTGAATAAGGTATGTAAGACAGAGGCATGCCCACTGGATCTGTTGTTATGGAAATTGATACATGTACTTCCAAACAAGCATTTGGAGAGAGTTGAGGAGGGACAGAATAAAACTTTTCCTCCTCAAGCTGCAATATATGAATATTGAATTTCTTTTATCTCTTCTACATAACACGGAAGAATAAAGTTTCTTTTTATTATTTTTTAAGAGCTTTGAATTTTATAAATATGGTTTCTGAATTCTCTGGTATGAGAAATTATCTTTGTAATTTTTGAAGTAACTCTATATTCATGGTGATGTTTACTTTCAGGAATGTATACCAACTGGTTAGTTGTTGCCAAATAAAATCCATTTGTAACCTAGATATTGGATGCAGGGCTTCAGTTGAGGTACATCTATGATCCTCTAAAAGGTTACTTGGTGTGGAGAGTGCACTTCGCAGCAGCACCACATGGCAATGCCCATCAAGGAAAAGCTCAACAGCTTAAGTTTTCTTAATACTGAATATTTCCTTGATGTCTTCCATGTGTTATTTTCACATAGTGCTATTTAAACATGTATTCCTCAACTGTCTTCAGACTTTTTTTCTCCAATTTTTCTGAATCACTTTAAATACCCTATTGAGTTTAGTAGTTTTGTTCTTCAGAGTAAATTTTTTTGACATGATGCCAGTGTCATATACTCAGATCCTACAGACGGGTTTTCATCTCTGCAAATAAAGAAAAGCAGAAAGAATAAAAAGTGCTCTTTTTTTTTTCTTTTGCAAATACAGTTGAGATGTTACCGTTAAGATTAAAAAAAAAATTGCTGTCATTCTTGCTTTCTTTTTAACACAGCTTGTGAATTAATTATGAGGGTAATAATAAAAATTTTCTCTCGATGCACTTCAGTTGATCATCACAGTCATGTTTTAAGGGCTGATCCTTGCACACTAGTTCTTCTCCTAGTATTCATGTTACAGACTAACTGTTTTGTTTTGCTTTCTGTCTCTCATCCCCACTGTCCCCTCCCTGCTTCTCAAATTACTCCTAGTGCCCCGCGTTGTAGCAGTTTCTCCACAGATGCGTTTGGTCGAAGACAATCCCTCTTCTCTTTCCCTGGTGGAGATCTATAAGCAGCGCTGTGCCAAGAAAGGCATTGAGCATGACAACCCTATTTCTCGTTACTATGACAGACTGGCAACAGTCCAAGCACGGGGGACTCAAGCGAGCCATCAGGTATGAGAATGTACAATAAATTTTAACTAAGGGCTTTTCTTGAGAACTCTACTGTATTGTGTCCAGTGCTCCCCTGCCCCAACCCTTCACCTCTCATTAGATGTGAGACAGATATTTTGCAGCAGTGGTATTTTGATTTTTTGTGGGGGTTTAATTTGGTTTTGCTTAATGTATTCTTGGCAACTCAAATCTCTTTGGTGTTTCAGATTATCTTGGAAAGCTTCTGAAAGGCTGTTTTTGTTTTACTGTAGGTTGTTTTGTAACTGCAACTGAAAAGAAAGCATTGATTGTTTTTTTGGCCCTTTGGTATAGTGCTTTGAAAATAATTAATTGATAAAATGGGAAACGGCATTCCTAATTTACATAAGCAGTTACAGCATGGTATGTGATACAGGCTTCCCTATGTTATTCTAATCTATCTCCTAAAATTGCCAATGAATTCACTTAATCTGAGTCGAATAAAAACAGTTAAGTAATCTCACCCTAATAAATTATAGTAGTCCAAAAGAACAAAGCTTTCTCTTTAACCTCCATCAAACATCTGATTGTGATAAATAAGGTTATTTTATGTTTTTTATCTTAAGGTTAATGCAAATTCTTACATGAAATGTGGGTCCCATTTCAAATGAAGCAATTAGAAAATACACGCTGTAGACGTATCATAGACAGCCTTTGGAGAAACCATCTTTTCAGGTCTTTTTTGATACAAAATAAAATGAAGTCTTACATAACATCTGTTTCTATTTTGAGAATTTTTCCTTCAGGTTATGAAACTCTTTAACAGCTGTTTAATTGCAGTCAGTATGACTGTCGTGCTTTCTGGTGTAATAGAATAGATCCTAAGTTTATTTATTTTTCTAATTAATTAGACTAGTATATGCTACAGTAATTAAATACTTTGGTAGATTGCAAATGTTTGAACATCGTGCAACAGTTTTTCTCTAGATGCACTTACAGAATCAGCTGAATACGGCTCTCAGCTTTTATCATTTTGGTTTTTTGAGGTAATTTTGCTGTAATAATACACAATACAAATCACCCAGTGTCTTTCCCTATCGCGTAATAAAAATCCATTACCTTTTACCCTGTATATGAAGAAACCATGCAGAGCCATCCTTAGTTTGCATGCTTTGTAGGTCCCATATATGTTTTCAAATCTTGCCATTATGCTTAAAATAAAGGTTTTTATTTTTTTGCTTCAAAGCACATACCCAGCCTGCACTAAAGCTAGAAAATAGTGAAGTATGTTCCATTAGTCTCCCATAAGGAAGTGCAGCAGCGTGAGCGTCTCTTAAGCTCACTTCTGATTTTCTTGAAAGTCTCAAATAGAGGGTATTTCAAATCAGATTATACTACTTCTCAGTCTCACGTTTTCTGATGTGCCTGTTTGCAGTTCTCTCACTTGCATGGTTTTATTAAAAATTGAGTCTTTCCAGACAGAGAATGTTTTCTAGCCATGCAGAGGATGGGCTAACAAAATGTTATGTGTGTTTTGACAAAGAAGTCAGGAGACAGTGTTGGATTGATAATTTAATGAAATGGGATACAGCAGTTGAGAGGGGTAGTTTAGTAGTTGCTTCTGGCATGTTTAACTGTTGTGAAATAGTATGTTAGTTGAAAGAGGTCTTTTTTTAATATTTTTCATATGTAGGTTCTCAGAGATATACTTAAAGAAGTACAGAGTAACATGGTGCCACGCAGTATGCTTAAGGAGTGGGCTTTACATACGTTCCCCAACGCGACGGATTACTGGACTTTTCGAAAGATGTTCACCATTCAGTTAGCCTTAATTGGCTTTGCAGAATTCATCTTTCATTTAAATAGGCTCAACCCTGAAATGCTGCAGATTGCCCAGGTATGCTTTAGTTCTAGATGCACGCTGTTGTCTTTGATCAAATGGAAATTTGGAATATACTTTGGAAATGAGTCAAAATGGTAATTCAACATATATAATTAACAGTGCATTTCAATAGGCTTTTCATTTATATGTGATTGCACATCATGTAGGTACTAATTTAAACTGTAGTCCCTGTGGACATCAATTCTACCTTCCGTGGTGATAATTTAGAACTTTGTCTGTGAAATCATTCTTACATATTGGAACTGTTCATGTAAATGACTGATAATTCTCTCTTTTTAGTCCTCCATTAAATATATTGCTTTAAATCTATCTCTGTGTCAAAGAGGTTTAAAGAAGAAATAAAATAGAGCTTCCTTTCCTTAAAGGGGAATACCCTTTTTCAAATACTGTTCACTTTTCAGCATTGCCTTCATGTCATGCTACAACTCCTATTAAGCTGTTTTAACACAACATCTAAACTGAGGTTTGCCACCTTAGTAAGGCAAAGGTGGTGTATATTAAAGTCTTAATGCCATTTTAATGCATGGAACACTATACTCTGTATAGCAATTAAGATTCTTTAATCCCTCTAGATAAGCATTTAGATGCTTACCCAGAATGTACAATGCATAGAGGACCCTTGCCCAGATCTGGGGTACACAGAGAATGGAGATTTGTCTACCTGCATGCCTCCTTACAGACCATGCTACAGAAGTATCTGTTCGTTAAGTTTGATATTGAAATAACGTATTTCACGTGGGGTGTTGGACACATCTACCTGACTTTGTGCATACCTTTAATTTTAACTTTTTCTCTCAAAACCTGTTTGACTGAAAGAGTGAAAAGCTATTGGAGTTAGTGTTTGTACTTAGAACGTTAATGATAAACAAAATTCCAACTTCTTTTGATTTCATTAATGAAAATCTGTTCTTTTAGTTACTTTTGCACATCTTGCTTTTCAATCCAGGATACTGGCAAGCTAAATGTAGCTTACTTTCGTTTTGATATTAATGATGCTACTGGAGATTTGGATGCCAATCGTCCAGTTCCATTCCGTCTTACACCAAACATTTCTGAATTTCTTACCACCATTGGGGTGTCTGGTCCCCTGACGGCCTCTATGATTGCAGTAGCCCGCTGCTTTGCACAGCCAAACTTTAAGGTTTGTATACCTTTTGACAGGTTGTTTGCAGACACGTTATATTTGGCAACTTATAAACTAAGCAACACTTTCTTGGTTAAGGTAAACTGAGCAGTCTGTATTTATTTGTAAATCTTACCCTGAGGGTGTTGCAACGGCCAACTGAGATGCTTGCAAGTTGCCTTTTTGGAAAGAATAGGGGGAAGATAAGTGTTAAATTTTTTTTGTTTGTTTGTTTTGTTTTGTTTTGTTTTGTCCAAACATATTAATTCAGTGCTCTAGCCTCACAAATCCTTACAAATTCTGGCAATGGTAAATCCATAAAGTGACACTTTATGCAATATCATTTAGAATCTTCGTAAGAATCTTTGAACAGTAATGTGTCTTGGCCCTTTGTTAGTGGAATAGAATGCTAAAGATACACTGTTACTTTGACAGATTCTACCTCTTAGCAGGGTGTAGTTTTCTAAAGAAATTGTTTAACTTCCTTTTAAATTCTAATGCTTTCAAAAATGAGGCATCTTGCACTTAGTTGAGCAGTTTGCACCAGAAAGACATTGCACATAACGTACGGTGCCTATGATGTGAGCTAGTTACTTTTGAAAAGATGGAAAATAACCTGAAGTGATTTTTTTTTTTAATCTATAACACAGAAAGTTGAGTTAGAATGTATTTTTAATAATTCATCACCTTACCTTGCAAAGCCACATCTATGTGTGCAAATGCAAATGAATTTGCAGACACAGGCTTCAGCATCTGAACTATATCTGCCCTATAGACTTGCTGTGTCAGTTTGGTGCCACCCCACCTCAGGTACTGTGAGCAGTTTTGGGTGTCTCAATATAAGAAGGCCATGAAACCATTAGAGTGTCTCCAGAGGAAGGCGAGCAAAATAGTGAAAGGGGCAGATCTAAGAAGGAGCCCCTGAGGTCACTTAGTTTGTTCAGCTTGGAGAAGAGAAGGCTGAGGGGTGCCCTCATGGCAGTCTACAGCTTCCTCATGGTGGGGCAGTGCTGATCTTCTCTGGTGACTAGTGATAGGACATGAGGAAATGGAATGAAGCTGCATCTGGGGAAGTTCAGATGACATTAGGAGAAAGTTCTTCCCTGGAACATGCTTCCCAGAGAAGTGGTCATGGCACCAAGCTTGTCAGAGTTCAAGGAGCGTCTGCATGATGCTTTTAGTGACACAGTTTAGTTTTAGGTTGTTATGTGAGGAGCAGGGAGTTGGACTCAGTGATTCTTATGGGTCCTTTCCAACTTGAGATACGCTATGATTCTGTGATTCCTTGAAGACAAGAGCACAAGTGTCCATTTATTCTTTTTGGAGCACTGGGGTCAGTTCAGGTATTTGGCAATTTCTGCTTTAAGTTATTTATCTTTTGCATTTAAGAGGAACAATTCTAACATTTTCTGTGTGGGGTGTTTTGTTGTTTTTTTTTTATGTCCATAAAATATATTCCATATGTGTTTGTATACGTTGGCCTAATACAAATGTGTTATAAAATATTTTTTATATTCAAAGAGTGTATTTGACTCCACCCAGATACATAAAAGTTTGTTTTAGAAGCTCAAGACTGTTGGAGCTGACAGTTTTAATGTCAGCAGCTCAACTCAGTGATAAGAAAAACCAGAAAATTATCTGTTGCAGGCTTTTTTTTTTTTCATCCCAAGATAGAACTGGCCTATATATACATATATATGTATGTTTGTTGCAGTCAGCATTCTTTCCCTGTTAGAAAACAGTATTTTCTGAGAGCATAATTATTGTGGAAAAAAACCACAGGTTTTTGCAAATTGTTCTTAATCTTTGCACAAGACTTCTGTGTATGCGTGCATGTGTGTGTGAAAGCCATGAATTTAGTAGAGTCATTTAAAAATAGAATGTACATGGCTGTATTTGTGTATGAAGGTCTTAATATGGCATAGTTTATGTGATTTATCATTTCTGTAGGGGTCCTTGTGTTGTGTTTTCATAATCAAAGATTTTATGGAAAAAAAAACCCAAACTAACACAAAACCAAAGAACTTGAGATGAAATAGTTAAGCCAGTTGGATACCAAACTCATCTGGAAAAGACTGAGATTGTAATGCAGGGCCAAAAGCATCAAAATACTATTTACTAAAATCTATTTACAATTCTATAATCCCTGATGGCTCTTTGGATTAAATATAATAGCCTGCTTTTTAAAATTTATTTATTTTTCCCCTTCATATAGGTTGATGGCATCTTAAAAACTGTGCTACGGGATGAAATAATTGCATGGCACAAAAAAACACAAGAGGATACTTCCTCTCCTCTCTCAGCAGCTGGGCAGCCCGAAAATATGGACAGCCAGCAGCTGGTTTCACTGGTTCAAAAAGCTGTTACTGCTATCATGACTCGACTTCATAATCTTGCTCAATTTGAAGGAGGAGAAAGCAAAGTCAACACTCTGGTAGCAGCTGCAAATAGCTTGGATAATCTCTGTCGTATGGATCCTGCCTGGCACCCCTGGCTGTAACTTGAAATTTGCAATAGCTTTTTTTGCTGCTCATTGTGGTGTGAGCCATATATTGTGTTAAGAAAATGTGAAAAAAAGCTTTCTAGACCATGGCTTACCTGTCACACTGCATTTTGTCAGTCTTCATTGTAATTATGTTTACAGTAATAGGACAATTTTACTGTTTTTAGTTTCATGAGGGGACGTTTCCTCCTGTTTAAGAAAGGTTGTTTAATATGCAGCAACAGTTTTCACAAGTAGTTTAAAATGAAGAGAGGAAACTTAAATAATGTACAGAAAAATCCTATTTTATGATGAGGACTATAAAACTAGCACTGTTAGATTTAGGGTTTGCCATTCCTAATAACCTGCAGTATATAAATTTTTATATAATAATAATAATCATTAGAAAAAAAAAAAGACAGTATTCCAAATTACTGCATTTTACTTCAAAATTTTACTTAATCACTGTCCCTTCATTATACCAAATTGAAGGCACAAATAAATACTCTTCCTTCAAGTTTGCCTCAAGTTTACATGAGCAAAGTTGGATTGTACAGAGAATTTTGTACCAAATGTATAGAGGTGACTTTTTGTTAGGCACTGAGGAAAAGTTGATCAAATTGTGCTGGCTTTTCATGGAGCACAAGCTATGTACAGTAAAAGTGTAAACCATTTAGAGTATTTGGTTTAGTTGTGGACAGTGTTTGGGGCGGGGGGAGGTTTATAAACAGGATGAAAAAAGTCATCCTTTGATACATGTATTTGGCTGTAATAGATAAAAAAAGCAAAATCTTATAAAGTTCTGTTGTTTTATTAATGTTTAAAATTGCAATAGCTTCTTTAGAATGAATCTGTTTCTTTGTAATTTAAGAAAAGATCAGTTTAATGTTTCACTTGTCTTTCTGTTGTGTTAGCATTTTTATAAAACTTCAGTGTTGAAAATGTTAAATTTATACAGAGTGATTTTTTTCAAAATAAATATTTTGTAAAACTCTCTATGATATTTGTTTTATTTAGAATATTTTTTATTTTATATATGGACTAAATAGAAAAGACCCAAAAGCAGATGTAATCTTAAATAAATGAAAATAGCTTCTATGTTAAAGTGAGATTGTATTAATGAGACGTGGATGTGATGTTTTCATGTATGGCGTTGAGTTTGTTTACAGAACTGCAAATAGGAAGTATGTATATGACAAGAATTTCTTCATTCAGTGTACAGTCTTTCTTCCTAGACAGTCAATGAATATTAAGTATTTGTTTTCTAAAAGTATTTCTTTAAGCAGTATAGTCTTATTTTATGTCTACAAGAAATTCAGCTTTAAGTAATTGTTCAGAGGTCAAGGTGATACCTGCAGATGAACTCTGTTAGGAGATTTCTGTTACTCCTGTAGAAACAAAGATTATCTTGATTGTTAGAGCAAAGAATGGGTCTGTCTTTTACTTTTTTCATAAGCGGTCAACGGCTTTTTTAGAGGCTTCAGAATAACATGAGAGGCATAATTGAAGCCTTTCAGTTGTGTCCTGTCTGTGAGACAAGGTGAATTTCTAAAAGCTAATCTGATGACTTTTCCTGGTTGGGTGAACAAACCCGCAGATCAAGGCTTGTGGTAGGTATGACTGTAGTCAAGTTGTTATTTAAAAACAAAGCAATGTGTGCATTCTATAGGTCTCTTACAGAGTTGCAAAACCACCCGTTCCTTTCATCTTTGCAGCCATTAGCTGCATGTTAGTTATGTTACAGTGTGTAACATCATGTATGTATGTAACAGTATGTGCCAATTACACACAGTATATAGCATAATGTATAGTTTTGCTAGGTTAATTTATGAATTTACACCTGTTCTTTACTCTTTGACTAGTAACAAGTTCATCTGCTATTAGAAATTAAGACATCTTGCACTCCAACTTAAATGCTTCCCCCCCCCCGCGATACAACTGTTCTATAGCAGGAAAAATAAAATGCAATTTTGAAAACAGAAATTAAAGCATTACTGACTTGTAAACTTTACCCTTAGCTATCATAAATGAAAAGCAAATGTGCAATAATGAATTTATGGGAAAATGTCAAATTTTTAGAGGGAAAGCTTGGAAAAATGAATTGATATTCCATTTTCATTGTGAAAGACAACACAGCAGTAAGGAAGAGTGATAAATTTATCTTGTTTTGTGTAGGAGTTGTAATAATCCAATCCTAGAACTTCTGGAATAAAAAGCAAATTAGAAATACTTGTTCACTAGCTGCAACTGCAGTACTGCATCATAAGTTTCTCTGAATTACGTAGCTTAGAGGATTTCCCATGCAAGTTTCTTTTCAATTCTTTCCTAAGTGAGATTGCCCAGAGCTTTTCCCAGCTGAATTGCTGCTGTCTTTCCCTTTAGTTGGTGTTAGGACCTTAGCAAGAGCAAAGGGACTCTTATCAAGCAAGTCATGACTTTCCTAGGTGTCTACCTACTTTGTCCCTGGGTCCAGAAGAGTCAGTAGCCGATAAGGTCCAGCAGAAACAGATGGAAAACATTAATCCTTCAGAAGTTTAAAAAAAAGAATGGTAGCTGATTGGTTGACCTTGAACCATAGCCATGTGATGTCAGGTAAGGCTGGTCAGTCTGGGGACTTGAGATGCAGACATTTAGATAAAGAGGATCGAGCCTTTCTGCTTTATGTATTTCTTGGGTGGATCCGGCTGGAAGAGTTAGTTACTTCTCACAAGATACTTTCTGTTCTAGATTATGATTCTGATTCTTAGTACGATGAATAAAGTGTGGCCCATCTATCCCACGCTTAGTTTGTGTGCTCCTCATGTATCGAAGAGAGGATGATAGACTGAGTCATGCTGTATACCACTATATACGAGTGGAAGCTCAAATACATGAGTGGTAAGGACTATATAAGGATTTGGAAAACAAACATATCTATCTTTCTTTTTTTTTTTCTTCTTTTTTTTGTCAAAGACTTGCTTCCTCATCAAAATCACGTTGGCAAGAAGAATCTGAACTTTCATCTTGTAAAATATAATGCTTCCTGCATGTGTCACAACATCCTCTGTATGCAGTCACTCACAACTAAGCTTAGTGCTTTCATGACTTGAAGGGAATTGTTGGCTTCCTTTTATTAAGATTGTAACATTTGTAGCTGTGAAATATGTACACGATGCATCAGAGGAGTTGAAGTATCTTTTCCTTAATCATTTGCATGTCTTAGATATGACCGACTCTGAGAGATGACAGCATTTCCTGAAAGGAAATCATCAGATAATTCAGCCACTTTTCTGTTCATGATAGAAATCATAATGGAAAAATGAGAATGTAAGTCAGAAGAGACAAACTTTGTTGTTTTCAGATTTGTGACATCTCTCTAGTTTACTCATACTCCTAAAATAAAAGTTGGGGTGTGAGGGAGCAAAGCTAATAAGAAAAAGAGAGTTATTTTAATGAGGTCCCTGATGGTGTTAATGTGCAAATGTTAATACTTGGTTCTCCTCTTTCATGAATATATGCTATGGATTTACCTTATTTTGTGCACAGGCTTACACAGTCTTAACCTGAGTTTTTCCACCAGGTTGAAGGTGGTAAATCCTGAAAGCTTTTAGTTATACATGAGTATTCTTCAGAGTCTGGAGGAAATCTTCTGACATACCTTGTATGATCAGCAACTGTCCCCTAGCAGGTAGGTGGTCTGTTATAGTACAGTATATGAAGTTCTTGATTACCTTCCAGAACACGAGGCATGTGTGTTAGCTGCATTTAATTTTTTATCATTGTAAATAAGGGTTGCCTCTGTCTCATACTAGTTCAGATATGTGCTCAATGTGTCTTTTGCTAAGTAGATACTTGAAAGTGAAATACATTAATTGTTAATTCATTCTAAGTATTCACTTTAAAAAGCCCATGTTATTTACTCTGTAAAATTAAAAGCTTGAAAATTACAAGACGTCAAATTTAAAATTGTCTCTGAAATTATGTGCATGGGTATTATGCCATTCTTAAAATTCCCCCTGTTGTGTGTTGGGTTTTTTTTTTGTTGTTGTTGTTTTCTGTTTGTTTGTGGGTGTGTTTGTTTTTTTGGTTTGGGTTTGTTTTTTTTTTTTCTTCTCCTGTAGAGTACTGGGTAGATTTGGCTGGA
>JANIJG010018247.1:0-10083 GCA_024611175.1 Megaceryle torquata | reverse complement strand
AAACTAGGAAGAATTACCAATGCTCTTTTCTGTTGAAATTCTAAGCTTTAAGCTTTTGAAATGTTCCACATACAAGCAAAGGCCTTCAAGCGCAGAAAGGGGAATGTTGCCATCTTTTTGATTTAAACTTAATCAACTTTAGAGGCAGATTATGATATTAACCAATTAAAGTACAATATTTGAGAGCTAGACTGAGGTTCTGATGGAGGTTAAGTGGCTAACAATGTTCCACCTTTGACTAACAAAAGGGGTTTTTACAGGTTTAGAAATACTGACTTCAAAATAGAACAGATTTCCTGTCATTTCAAACACTTTTGCTTGCAGTTTTGTGGATGACGCAGTAGATTGCACTGCATGAGTGAGCCCAGTGATGGTTTGTTAGCTGAAGTTTGCATTTTGCATTGTGCAAGCATGCTGTAAAGACACAGACACAGTAATCAAACTTTTGAGTGCAGAAGAGTATCAAGGCAAAAGCTTGTGAAACAGCACATGCTTCAGAAGAAGGGTTTTGTGGTCTTTGTCCCTGCGAGCAAGCCTGCTGTCCAGCACATGGAGTGACAAAAACTGCCAGCAACCCTTTGGCAAGATGCCATGGCAAATAAAGTGAAGTCCTCTGAAAAGCTGTATGGTGCTAGAGCAGGATAAACGCAGCCACCAAATTTTCTTGTAAGGGGTTCAGATCATCAGGGAGTCCCAGGATGGAGGAGGCTGTGGCTCACTGGCAGCTGGGCCTCAGCACTTCACAGATAAAAGATCCTTCTTCAACAAATTGTGCTGTGAGTGAAACACATACACAGCCAGCAGCCATGGGGGAAGGGAGGACAACACTGCATTTTCTGCAGTCCAACAGCTGGGAAAAGGAAGAAGATGCTAGGAGTTGTCAGTGTCAGCTTAGCAGATGAAGAGCAGTATCTCCTAAGTGGCAAATGCAGGAATCTGGAGAATAAACAGCCATTTCCAAATAATGATTGGCAACTGTTCCTGAGCTCCCACATACATCCTGGGACATGCTGTTATGCAGAGGCCTGCAGTGTAGCTCTCAGGGCTTTTTTGAGTGGCATATAAAAGTGTAGGTCGGAGGACTTCCAGCAGATCTTTGCACAGCATCCTGCATATTGTCCGCTTACAGAGTGATGGACACTCAAGAGTCTCAGCCATCTTGTGCACAGTGACTTGACTCCTGGCTTATGCAAAGGCTCTGCATTTCTCCTGGTGAAGAACTCAGTTTTGTGTGTCTGTCTACCTTCTTGCCCCCCAGGTTATGAATCTGTAGCTTTTGTAGGCTTAACGTTAAAGTAACAAAAAATATCTTCTTATAGGGGAGGAAACACGAATGAACAATTAGACCTAGAAGGAGCACAATGGCAAGGATACATGCAAGTTACAAAGATACCAAAGGTAAACAAATACACAGCTCAGACATTCTTAAAGTTACTTTATAAAACAATAGTAGCTCAAAGAATGTCCTTTCCTCCTTTTCATGGTAATTTCAGTTAGATTATGCAACCACAATACTAAGAGTCAATTTTGTTGCATAAAGAACTTTGGTTTCCCTGATGAACCCCGGCACAATACTGCATCATTGAACAAAAACCATTAACTGCACTGCAAAATAAGAAGAAACTGTAATGATAAGGAACAAAGAGGAGAAAAATAAGAATAAATAATTACCTAGTTTAGTTATATCTGGAATGTAAAGTTCTTAGCTTCAGAACAACATATAACCTTTTACCGACAAGACTCTGGGTTCTCCACAAAAATAGAATTTGCTTTATGTCTGGAAGATAAAATTTCAGCACCAGTAATTCAGTGAAAAATGATGGAGGGTCAGTGCAAATATGGAGACTATGCCTTGGAGTGTGTATACGCTAGCGCTTATAAGGATGGAGTGATGTACATGCATATAACTAAAACTCCAGCAAAGGTAAAAAAAACTAAACAAAACATCTGCACTGCATTCTCTTCTACCTCTCCATATTGGAAGAGAGAGTATGAACATAGTCATGAACTTAGTCTTTATTGGAAGACTCAGGTTATAGTGAGGATAGGTATAGTACAGAAGCAGGAACAGAATGGAATCATCAAAATGGCCCAATTCTCAACTTATCAATAAAACTGTGGATATATATAAATATATGTATGTACATGCACACACAAACTTATATAATTTTATCAAAAGAGAGGCAGTCTCTTAACAGCCATGTCCACATTATTAACAGTCACAGTAACCTTTTAAGCCATATTTGTCCTTTGCCAATTTTACTCAACTGGAACTGAAACCATAGTGTTTAACACTCTTGTATACATGGATCATCACTGGATGAAATTCAATGTAATGAACATGAAAGTATGAAAGATTAGTAATCACAGGAGTACAGTTTTCCCCAGCTCTGGCTCCTTCCCACCAAAACACAGTGGGAAAATAGTGCTTCAGTGCCCTCGTCCTTTTGCATACTCAGGATATGCGCTGAAGTGGGGTGACAATACAAGCACAAGAATTTTGTGATTAGTTAAAACTGCCCTAAACTGCACCAGAGACCCCTGCCTAGCAAGCACATGTGACCCAAGAACTGACAGTCTAACCCTTAAATTGTATATAGGAAGATGTTTATTGGCAAGGTATATTAAACAGCATGTGTTCGCTCCTGTTAAGTAGCATCCTATTAAGTAGCATACTACTCCCATAATATCAGCTATTTTGTTCTCTTTGCCTGAGAACTTGAAGCATTCCAGAGCATTATATGACAATACATAAAGAGCAAAGCTTAAAAGAAAGGGATCTTTTCTTGTTTTCCATTTTCAGCTCTGGTTTCAAGAACAAGTGTTAACATGTATTAATGGCCAAATGTCTTCTTGTTTTTTTCCCCTTTATGCTTCATCTTTTTTTCCTGGACTTTTTCCTGGACCCCCATGGGGTGCTCAGGAAGAGCTGTCAGCTGCTGGTCAGCAGGAGAAGAGCCATCTGACTTGGCAGGTTTCAGCTACACTGCCCTGACATATCTGCTCTTGCCCTTGGATCTCTTAGATTGTTTTCCTCCTGCCCTTTGAGTTGCTTGTGTGCCCAAAAGAGTCTGCAGTTGAGTTGTCAAATATAAATACATTTCTCTGTGAGCCACACTTGGTGTGATTTGTCATTGACAGTACCCAGGGAGAGGTGTTTCTCCTTTCCCTCCCCATTTCCTAGACACATGCTGTTTTCTGGCACCTTCTGTTTACTTTCTCAAGAGCCTATACCTGGCTTACAAAAATATCCCAGTTCCGTGCAACAAATGCCAGACACAAACAGAAAAAAAAAAAAAAAAAATCTCCTGGAGTTAGTTTTCCAATGAAAAATGAAGGCACCTGAGTTGCTGTCAATGCTTCAGCTGTATGAGATGCTAATGCTCATTGAGAGAGGTGCAAAGTGAAGTGGCACAGGAACAGCACCATGCCAGGTTCTGCTCCACAGCACCAGGACGCTCCTTTGTCAATGGCAGCTTTCTTCTTCTGTGGAGAAGATCTGGTTTTGGTCAATACAAAGAAGCACATCAGGCTTAGGAGCTCTGAAAAATATCATATATGCCTTGACCAATGATCTTAATATCATTTACTTAATACTGGTTGATATACTTGGTATCATATTTTGTGCAGCATTACCAATTCCACTGCTGGCAGAAGAAATAGCAAAGTCAGTTCATAACACTTGGTGCCATTTGTTGTCTGGAACTGTAAATAATTATCTACTTTATAATACAAATACGTGTGGAGCCAATCATTGTATCTGCATATGTATCCACAGGGAAAGTCCATCAGTAAGAAAATAGACCATAATTCTTACCTCCATGTTGGTTGGATCTGGGTTGGCTCTCCTAATTGGAATTATTGTGTCACGGACTTTGGGTGGCTATTCTGGTAATGCAAAATCTGAGGCAAGCCATCGGGTTTGATTTATAGCTGCAAACAACATAGGCAATATGCTCCAGTCAGTAGCCACTGAGTTGTATTTATTCATCCACAGAACTGTGCATAGGAGTCTGCTTTGTTGTATCAGCCCTGGTATCGTCTTCCATGTCCTTCCAAAAGAAAGCCTTTTCATTAATCTAGGAAAATTAAATTAATTGTGCACAAATTCAACAGTTGTTCATCCATGTCTCCTTGACAGTGCAGCCCCAAGCAAGGTTCTCTTCCAACCCCTGTCAAAGCAGTAGTGTTGGGCACCACATTAGTTGTGATGAGGTAATGTTATTTTAATCCTGCCTAAGGAATTATTTCACCCCTGGACAAGCCAGGGAAGCTGTAGGTTTTGCAGATGTTCAGGGATCAAATTACCTGATCAAATTGCAATACTTAACTATCCAAACAGGGTATATGAAGAGTTTAAGAGACATGTATCTGAGACATTGCTGTTACGGTCCGTCTTACACTTCTGCTTCAAGCTAACCACAATTACCAGGCCCATTTAAATCAATTGGCCTGGCCACAGCAATAAAGGCACCCGTGAGAGAATGTCTTTGCAGATTAAGACACAGTTTTTACAGGTGATAACCACAAAACCTTTCCAATGTTTGCTCCAAATAGCTGCACTGCACTGTGAGAAATTATAGCTACTCCATCTGTGAGAACCAAGGTATCTAGGAAAAAAACACAGATCCCAAGGCATGATTGTGTTACTTACAAATGCTGACTTTATATAAACAAGCACAACCACCACCACAAATCCCTATGTACTGCCAAATAATAAATATCCACAAAAAAACCACCAGAGGATTTTGCTACCGAGCACACCAAAGAGAGCTCCTTCTTAGCTTTGTCTGGGCAAGGAATCACGTGAAAAGTGTCTGTTAGTCTTTTTCTTCCAGGGTCTCAGGTTCCCTGATTCCTGTTATTTTCCCGGCATCACCATCAGCCATGTTTATGAAAGTAGTATAAAAGTATCCAGCAACAGCCTCCTCTGGACAGAAAAACATCACCACTGACCCTACATTTATCTGTAAGACATCAAAGCTGTTTTGTTGCAGTATGGCTCCCAGTGTCTTCCTCAGCTTGCTGTGGGGCCTGGAATAGTCTTTAATGGTGAACATGAGTTTATCAAGTAACATTTCATGAAACTGCAGAGGGTCCTAGGGAGTGCCACCACCAACCTACTGCCTGCCCTCAGTGTAGTGATGGGTGCCTTGTTTGCTCTGCTCGAATCTTTACCATCTTGGCTGCAGTGAAACAGTAGTCAGAAACTGAGATATTTTACTGAAGGTAATTAGGAACAGTTAAACTACTAGCTGCTGAAAGCTTACCCCAGCTTTGTCTTCATGCTATTATGCAAAACAGGAACCACTTCCTCATTCACACCACATGCTCATGAGAAGACTTATTAATGCTTCTGGTTAAATTGCAGAAATTTCATTTAATGTTCCATAAGGGACATTGCTTTGGAGTTTGGTTGGGTTGTTGTTTTTTGTTTTTTAGAGTACATGTTGAGAGGCCTATGCCTGTGAGAAAATTAACTCTCAAGTGATTAAGTGCTCAGGGAGAAGGAAAGATGAAGAGTTGGAAGGTAAACTCTAGTCCGTAAGACAGAGACAAATAGGACCAGCTTTTAGAACAGCAAAGTCAGCTGATCCAGCTTGAAAGGGAGTACAAGAACAGGGAAAGAGTCTGTCTCACCTCATGGAAGCAGTTTGTTAATCTGGAGCTAGTTAGTAAGGAGCTATGCCACCATAGCTATACCACTAGTTATACTAGTTAGTAAGTAGCTATACCACCATGGCCTTGCAAGCCTGAGAGGCACCAGAGTCTGTTTGGCTGCTCCAGACTCACAGAAAGGAGGTTCTTAGGCTGGTTTTAACCCGAATAAATGTCATAATTTAAGGGCTTTTGCCTGGCTTGGCCTTGGTTTGGAGGCTTTGTGGTGGCTCGTGGCCTTGATACTGTATGAGGACCAGACAGTAAGCAGCAGGCTTTACACTTCAGTTAATTCAAGAGAAGTATATGCTGCATGGTTAGGTTATGTGCTGATGCTTCCAAGACAAACAGACAAATGGTGCTATTGACTTGTAACACAACGTATTTCATAAGCCTGTTACAGAAGCTCGTTGATCTCAGAGCAATGGTGGCTGGACTCTTAATAATAACAATGAAAAATGTCATATTAGACTTTATCAAATCACTTCCATGTTCTGTGTACCTGACTTCTTTTACTGCTTAATGTGTAGGAAATCCTGTACTGTCAACACTGTTTGCTTGTACTAGCAAAGATATTAGTGACTAAATAGAAGTCTATGGATTGCTTGTTTAACTGTACACTTTTACTTCAGACTAAGCCTGTTTGTGTAGTAACTTTTCTGATAATGTGCAAATGAACCAGAGAGAAATTGGAACCAGAAAAATAAAAGAGAGTTTTGTTGTTTCCATGTATTGTATTTGGGACCAATGTACCTTCTTGTATGCTTGCATGGAAATGCCAATAAGCCATGAGTATATGCTTTGATGGTAAGAAGTCTGTTTTTAATAAGTGTCTTGCATGACTGACTGATCTGATGCTAAATAAACTATTAAATCTAGAAACGCTCACATCTATTATTTGATGACTGCTAATGTTCAGCATAGGATAAAGAGCAGTAGTCATCATTATAAGGAGATGTAATGATGGCTGTTATCCGTTTATATAGCACAATCTTGAATTAATTCCAACTTGGCATAGCATTTCTCCATCTCCTCTTCCTTCAAAACCTTATCAGTTGGATAAACTAAGTCTGTTATTAATGGTGGACTACAGAACTATGGGGGTAGAAAGACCTCTGTAAGGTTGTCCAGGCTATTTCCGAGTGCAAGGGATGGTTAAGTGAGATAGATGCTTGTCTCATTTGTTCTTAAAGACCTACAGAAATGAAGACACGGCGACTTGTGCAATCTACCAAACTGGTTTGCTTCTTTTATGAATGGAAAGTATTTTATAAAGTTCTGAGCCTTTTTGTTGCAGTTGACTGTTTACCTATCATGGCAATGTGTTTTCTGCAACTATTTCTTATGAATCCAAAGGCTATTAAATGCTCCTTTGTTCAACATCCTCATCTCTCAGCAGCACAAACCAAGTCCTTCCCATCAGGCCACAGGCCCTACATCTTTCACTGCTCTTCTTGCTTGCATATGGATTGTCTGTCTGTAATTGCTTACTCTCTGGAGCTATGTAGCCAAAAGCTGTGCAGCCCAAAGCGGCACATAGTACCTGAGTGGAGGCCCTGGATAGATGGAGGTTTTGGACAGATTATTTTTGGTTTCTCTGATCTGGTTCCATATCTGTCATTTAGAACCCTCAGTTCCCTCCTGCTTAATTTGCCATGGGTTGCAACTGCCATGAGTCTGCAGAATGGCTGCTTGGCTAGTTGGCCACTGTCTGCTACTGGTGCAGCCTGTTATCTGTGCCACCTACAACTCTGTAGGCTTCCAGACTGCTTGAATGCAGAGTCCCTTCACACCCCTTTGTGGGAGATGAGTTTTCAAAATCCCCGATGCATGTAAGAAATAATGATGAGCTCTGCAAGATGTTCTGCATGGTAACAGTGCTCCAGAAAAACTGTCTAATTTGGTGTTTCCATGGATGCTGCTGAATCTTTTCCCAAGCTGAGACAAGACATAGGCTACTACAGTTTAATTAAAACTGTAGAAGATCCTTGCATCGCTATAATAGAGTGGAAGAAGCAAGAGGCTACTCAAAAAGGAGAGAAGAGTACATGTGTAGGAGCTGAGTCCTACAAACTTTGAGTTGCCCCTGGACCTCCAGATTTTTGTGCTTTGGACTGACCTCACGTAAAACAGCCCATCAAACAGTGGTGTGGAAGCTCATATCACAGCATAACATTAAACTGTTTTCATAGCAAGCATGAGACAAAGAAGAAAATGGGACTTGAGAAAGAACCAGTAAGTCTTTAACCTGACAGAACTATTCATGGAGACTGTAAGTGAGGGTAGTTGGGGAGCTAAAAAAACATCCTGACTCATAACTAACAAAAATCTGCAGTTCTGGTGATGACCGGTACAGTCTGCTTCTTTATAAAGCCCTGGGTTTTTGTAGTACTGATGTCCTAGTAAGCAGTTAAAACACCTTCTTCCTTCAACATATTGCCCATGTGCAAATAAGTTTTTGTCTAAAATATCTAAGGATGTAGATGGTTTGGGAACTTATTCAATATTTTTACATTCATTATGAATTTATACTCTTATTTGAATTTTTTAGAGAGTATAATGCATGAATGTCCTCTTCCCTCTTCCTCACTTAATTATTTTTTTTTTTATTATCATGCTTCCATTTCTTCAGGCAAGAGGTGTACAGTGGGCAGAATGTGTGGTGGTCATCAAGTTTCTTCAATTTCTCTTCCACAAATACTCAGTTTCAGTGGTATGGTCTGGGAGGCACACAGGCAGAAGAGAAAGATGATTTGCCCATGGAGGGCCTATACAAAATGTGTTTCTTCATCTTGCCTTGTTTTTTATAAGGAAGTGTTGGTTCCCTATGATCCCAGTAAAAAGGCAATCAGTTAAAATGCTGTTTATTAGAACTAACACAATGAAGAGAGGGTAGTATAGATACTTTTGCACCCCTTCAAATGCTGGGAACCCTGACTTGTGAGGCATCAAACAGGCCTCTGTCACAGCAATGTTGTGCAGATCCTGCCTGTGGAAGGGTTACCCAATTTTTGTTATTCAAGCTACTATGGGATTTTGTTAAAAGAATTCATCATTTCATTCATCAAACTACTTACCATTCCTACTGTCAAGCAGGAAGGATGTCCAACACAAAACCTTCTGGCCGCTCTGTACAGATACAGGCAAGGTCAGGCAGGTGGGTAACTGCCAGTACTGTGTGTCAGTTGCCTGCAGGCTCCTCTGCTGTCATTTGCTGCGTAAGTTTATTCTGTAGAGGGAACATGCACAGCACAACATAGGCCTGGCCCAGCTCAGGTTAATTGCTTTGTGGGTAACCAGCTCCTCTGTGTATGATTTTCTTCTGGTGAAGATTACACTACCTGCTGGTCTTAGGAAACTTTCATCATCACGACTTTAATAGGCTGTGTTTCTTTACAGATGCTGATATTTTAACTGTATCCTTTAAATTAGTCTGTTTGCTAGAGACAGGGACACCCTGAAATTCAGCAGACATGGCTGTGCACACAGGGGCTCCATGCTTAAATACATGAGATGCTAGTTTGTGGGAAGTTCCTCATGCTCCAGTGAACAGGCACACTGATTTCTTTCCTTCTTCCTCCAAATTTTGAGGACCTCAAAATACTGTTAAGCATACAGACAAGGAAGGGTCACATGTTACCAATCAACAAAGCACTCACATTTGCAGCTGCTCAGATGAACCCCCTAGAGCATTTCCCTGTATCCCCAGTGAGTCTTGGAGTCTGAATTAGTAGCACCAACAGGCTGTCCGTAATGCTGTCTGATCAGAACCCAAATTAAAGGTGGCACTCAAGACTGACTCCCTGAGAAAGTCAGGGAATCTTGCTCATGGTAGCAATTTGCTCTCCAGGGCCATAACCTGCCTCAGAGCTGGGTCCATGCTAGCAGTCAGGTCACCAGGCCCAGGTATAGAGCTCAAAAAATGCTTTCTATCAAGGAATCCCAGGTCACAGCCAAACTGATACACAGATGGCCTGAGCAAGGTCAGTTTCTGATTACAGTTTGGGCAGTAACTGATGTTCCAACAGCTCTATTTATGTTGTCTGTATCAAAGAAACATTTTTAAGGATTGTTAGGTAGTGACACTGACAACTCACTGAAAAAGAAATTTTAAAGAAAATCACTTTGCAAGGGGCAGTTCGGGGTAATGTGCTGGGATTTGAGTTACCTTAACCCAGATCTGACCCCTCTTTATTATGTGCATCAGCTGTGAAATGTGCACAGATATCTCCTGTCATGGGCTGTTATCATCTGTGCCTGCTCTTTCCCTGCTAGTGTCATAATCTCAAGGAAGGTTAGCTCCTTGAATAATCAGTCCCTACCTGTACTGTAAAATTAAGGCACCAGCACAGCTCAGTGAGGACTGGAAAAGGCAGAATGTATTATGAAGTTTAAATTATGGTCTAGGACTTCAGGATATATTCT
>JANIJG010018245.1:77306-93551 GCA_024611175.1 Megaceryle torquata | reverse complement strand
AACACCTTTAATGAGAATAATAATAATAATGATAATATAGAATATGTACAAATATATACAAAACCAGTATAGAACCCAACCCCCCTGCTGGTAATTACATCACCGTCACCACTGATGTTGTAGAGCAGGCACTGGGGGTCCCAGCCTGGGCCCCACCGTGGACGGGAGCTGTTCAGGAGTTTGATTCTGCTACCGGATTCAGGAACACAGGATCGAAGGCAGAATGGACAGAGTCCTCCTTGGATACTCCAAGGAAGCAGTGCAAGAGGGAAAAAGAGCCCGGGAGTAGGAAGCCCCTGTAGACCCCTCGGATCCCTCTGCTTTATACCCAGTATGACATACATGGGCTGGAATACCTTGTTGGTCAGTTTGGGGTCACCTGCCCTGTCCGCTCCTCCCTGCAGGTGCGGCCTTTCAGTTTCCTGCACCCCCTAACGTGGTACACAAGATCCAGCAGTGGCCTTGGTCTGCACACTGATCCTTGGTAGTAACTCTAACCATGGGGTGTTATCACTGCCAGCAGCAGACACTGCCTGTGAAAACAGGCTGCTGACTTCAGAAAGTTCTGTTAGTTAGAAGTACTGAACTGAAAAGTAAAATCACTGAACAGAGTAAGTTCTGTTTTCACTCAAACCAAGACAATTGCCAAATAGGAATTGGTGAGCTGCAGGATGGATAATAAATAGTCATGATGGGTTAAAATTCTGTCCAGGTTAATATATCCAGAGTACAGTACACATTTGCAGACATTATCATGTTGGTCGGGTGATCTAGTAACTAAGTTTTATTGCAGGGCGGTGAACTTGAGTACAGCATCAGAAAGGGATGACACTCAAGTATGGAGAAAATCAAGGTATTTTGCAGTCAGTGATCTTTTATGGAATCCATCAGCTTTGCATGCTGTACTCAAAAGTCACCTATTCTGAATAGTTAGCTTATGGTCCCAGCTGTTTAAATATGGAATAATCTTAGTGACATCACATACTTTAGGGGAGTATTTCTTCTTTAAGAGCAAAAGAAATAGATTTGTGGAGAAGACTGGAATGATACTGATAGCTCTGTATCAGAAGATGTGAAGATGGGATGCATTGGACTCTCTGAGTTCACTGCACACAATTATAGGAAGAAAAAGGTGGTAGTGAAGCAGAGGAAGGGTATATAGGAGTGATTAAATTCTCACTCTTTTTTATTATTTTTTTCCCCCACAGTGAGTTTTGACCAAGGAGGTCTGAGGAAGAAGGAAAACATCTAGCAATCACAAATCACAGTAGTGCCTGCTTTGCTCAGGTGGTCACTTTTAACACTTAAACACTTAAATCAATTGAATGCACTACCTTCCATTGCAGAAACTTGGGATACTTGAAACTACAGGGGAAAATAGCTGAAGTCTGCTTCTCTTAAATCCAAGAGCACCGAGTGTCCTGAACTGCCCAAAGCATCCTGCTGGAAAATTATTGACAGAAGTTAATTCAAAATTCTCATTAGTTTACTCTTCCCTTGTTTTTCTCTGATCCCTTTCAGAAGAAGTCAGGACTGTACCTTCCTGCTAGATTTGAATAATGAAGGTCTTACAGATCCTCTGAGATTTTCTTAGCCAGTTGCTAGATGAAAAAGGTCTCCAGGCATCACCCCACCAAATGCTTGTACTGGAGATAACAAATTGCATTCCTAAAATGAGGAGACACAAATGACGGTGAACAGGTTTCTGCCTTTGCTTTCATCCTTAGAGGGTGAAACTGCATATATAATTTCAAGCTCTTCCAATGGAAAAGCTACTTTTGTTCCACTAGAATTTTTCCTTTTTTTTTAAATATTTTTTATTTTTCCTTCCTTTATTGCTGGGGAAAGTTAACAGTGAACACTTACAAGGTTAAAAGCTCCAGAAGGTGATAGGAGAAATTCTGCATTGCACACATAATAAATTGAATAGCTAGCCCCCATGTCCATCCCCTCCAGCAAAGGTGCCAAGCTCCAGCAATCCCAGCTTCAGAGTAAAGTCATTTCCATATCACCTAGTGAAGGATGCCTAGACAATTGTTATTACCATTAATTTAATAAATAGTCATAGGCACCAGCAATCATCAACCTCATTATAACCCAGATGGAACTAGTTGAAAATCATGTGAGGCAGGGCAAGAGGAATTAATTGTCCACACAAATCTCAACTGCAAACTAGGATGACTCTGAAGTGTGTTATCCTTCTAATGCTATTTGTAAGGACAGAGTAAGATTTAATTAACTGCTTAATGCTCAAGCATTCCTGCAAGAGCTTGGTTTGATGGCAAAGAGAAATGGGGCCCAGAATCTGCCTAAGCTGCACTGACTGTAGTATTTCATAACTGTCGCACAGAAAATCCACCTCTGAACTGCTCTGGACATGCGGAGTTTGGTAAAAGTCTCCACTCTCTCTACTCCTTTTGCAATTAGAGACAATTCTCTATTCTTTTCCATTCTGTGAAATCTTTTCTCAGCCCATAACATCTGTGTAAAGCCTCTAGACACTTACAAACCTCTTTAGATTATGGTCACACACTCATACACAGCATGTGTACACTACAGTGAACTGTCTTCCTTAGCTACTGTCATGGGGACAATTCCTAAATTGTTCTGAGGACTGTGGGGTTGAAAGGGGTCTGGCTGCCCTGATCAGTGACTGGCATCTGCAGTTGGGGACCACTCACAAATGCTTACATCCTACTGTGGAATTTCAGCTCCTTGCTATAGGTAATCCTCACTGAACAAAGAGAAAGAAAGGTAAACCCTAGGGCAACATTGCTCTAGCCACAAGACAGTCCATTCATGACACAGACAAATAGCTGCTCCCTGCATTGTTAAATCAGACTTTTTGCACTGATCCACTCTGCTAGATATCCAATAAAAATGTTTTGCTGTCTTTCAAAGTGGTTTGCATGATTTGCCCCAAAATCTGCTTGGCACCAAGACAGATCTGTCTGGAAAGACCTTGCATTAATACATTTTTTTCAGGAAAACCCAAGGACTGTGAGAAACCTTGTCCAGATGAAAGAATGTTTAATATCTTATTTCAAGAGATAAATTCGCTAGTTAGTTCCATCTCCAAACTCATCCAAAGATGCAGTGACTTCTGCCCAGATACACATTAAAAAAAAACCAGCAACACCTTAGGGCTTCATCATGCCAAGAAGGCTAAAATCTTGTTACTGGCCCTAAGGAGAATTTCACTATAAGAGACACAAAAGCTCCCCGGACTAGCACAGCTGGGAACTGCTCATGCTGGTGAGGTGACTGCTTTTAGAGCAAAGGTGCTTTAGAGCTCAGCAGACTTGAAATCAGAGTCTTCAGGGAGACACAAATGCATCAGGGGGCTGTGGAGCTGAAAGCACATTTCACTGTGCAGATGGCCAGGGCTACTTAATGCTCCTGCTGTTTGGTTTTTTTTTTCAGAAAGCCGAACACTTTTATAACCATACTCCATATGCATAGAAAACATACCTGGGAGGGAGCCATAAAAGAAACCATTCTCTCCAGCCTCGCTTCCAAAACTTACTGTCGAGTCTTAAAAGTGATGCTGCTTCTTTTCTTTTACTTTCTTTCCCTCCTATCATGCTAACTGTCAGGGCACCTGGGAACCTTGACTTTGATTCATTATCCCCATTATACAGCTCTCTTGAAGATCTCTGCCACCCCAAACTCCTCATCTCCCACACTCCTTCCCTCCTCAGCCTGCTTTCCACCAGCACAACATGCCTTCACAGAAAGAAGTATGTTTTATGTATGACTCACTGAGCACTAAGGTGCCGGTGCTGCTTGGCATTAATTTGCTGCCTTGGTAAATAATTTACAGCTTCTTAGCTGGAGGTACATAGCTGGAACAAGGCAGCCATCGCTGAAGTGCCATTCGTGCCAGTGACCCAAGGTGCTGCCCATGGCTGGGTGCAACCCTAGCTCTGCAGGCACCCTGCCAGTCTCACCTTTCATAAAGGAACCCAGCACTGGCAGTGTTTCAGCCCAATACCAGCAATGTCAGCCTCCCGCTATATTAACCTGGATGTCTAAGATGTATATGCCAATAGCACCACCTAAGCCAAAGCTCCCTACAGCATGTGTTACAGCATTTTCTGATGTCAGTAGCAGGGATGTCTACTCTGCTCAGGGATATCTCTCTGGCTGTTAATTGCTGGGAGTACTGTGCTCTTCCCTCTCAAATATCTAATTTAGTGAAAATGATACTTTACAGGGGAAGCTACTATGACATATAACAGAATTACCCTGAAACTTCGTAGTCTACCCTGATTAATGGCATTAATTTGGATTTAACTAGTGCTTTCCCTAGGATTAAGATATGTGGAAACCATGCAAATGCAGTAGGTCCATCCAGATCATGTAGGGGTAAAAAAGTCCATGTCTTTTTCTCAGCACTATGGCAGGGCTGCAGAGCAAAAGGTCTGTGTCTGTCATTGTGAGACAGTGAAGCAGCAACACACCCCTTACACTGAACACTGAAATTGCAAGAGCTGTAAATATTACTTTCCTGATGTGGGAAAGTGACAAAGTCTCTGGGGACTTTGTCTCATGTGGATTAAGTCTCATCATGCAAAATGTAGTAGTGAAGCATTCATTTCCTATGCCAACATACACCATACACACAAAGCTCAAACCACAGCCTCTTAGCAGAGAACAGAGGCTCTATGCTAAACCATTTCCCATTTGAATGACAGCCTCCTCTCTAGCTAAATAGGGTGTTTGATTCAGCAGAGCAGGGCTGGACTGTCACACCAGGCTCTCATTTCCCTGATCAGTAGCTGAGGGGACCCAATTTTTGTTCTGAGAAGAGGTACTGTTACTCTGAAAAAGGTGGCAGGACTTGCTGAAGGAGACAGACTGAACCTGTGCGTCAGCAGTGCATTAAATGAAACTCTGACGTAACCTGAGATAAGTCTGAGCTGTATGGGAGTTATTTATAAATAAAAATGGCCAGAGTGCAAGGACACCAAGGTAAATAAAACATCTTACTATGAGTTTGCCTAGGAAGTGCTTGAATGGCAGGTCTGATGAGTGATGTGCAGTACTTTACCAAGATTCTTTACTTGGGGCAGAGGTGAGATTACTTCTTGGAAAGGTGATCTCTACACTAATATTTAGCAATAATAGCACTTTGCCCTTAAGTTGCATGTCCTGCCTCCGGTTCAGACTCAGAAGAAACAGTCACTTAATAGCCTTGTGAGAGGAAATGTATTTATCAATTATACAATACACCTGGCAGACAATAACAGAGGTGCTACCCATGCCTTCTCTCACAAGGCTATTTCTGATCAGGGCCATATAGGAACAGATGCTGTGTAATGATACAGTTAAAAATATGTTTTAAACTGAACAAGCATACACCTCAGATGCTCTCAGATTATTTAGGCACCTACTCAACACAGGCACCTAACAACTCCTAAGGCTCCAAATAGTTTAGTATCTGTACTTTGATAAATTAAAGAAATAGAAAGTTATCCCATGTAAGGATATTACACTAGAGAGCAGATCCCATGGTCAACTGGGTCATTAATATGAAGTAAGGATCACAGGCTGGTGTTAACTGTTGATCCATCCTTCAAGTCCCTTGCAGCTTGGAGGAGCTGGAATAAGGCTCAGGATTCCTGTATGGACAGTATTCCTCATTCAGGCATGCAAACATCTTCTACATCCTGAAACTGAGTCAGAGGGTACTTTTAGCTAAGTACAGCATATGGAAAGCCAGCCCAAAGCCTCAGGACACCAGAGGGATATTTTAGTATCTTTACACGTTGTTGACAAGTGTGAGTAATGTGAGCACTGGGGCATTTTCCAACTGCAGGGAAATTATTTAAAAGAAGTGCTCAATAGCCATGGTATGACACATTCAGGACAGGTGCAAGAAGCAGAGAGAGGGCAGAGATGATCTTCAGCTGTGTAAAGAAAAGACTGTCCCTTGCCTTGCTGATCCACAGTTATACCTGGCAAATCTGACTATTTATTGCCTCTTAGGCTGTTATACAAAGATACTAACGCACCTGCTCTTTGGGATGAATGACAGCAAGGCTGGTTAGAAAAGCAGGCAGTTAACGGGTGCAGTAAAGCATATGATACTTGTCAGGACCAATCTGTCTGACAACTGTGTTGTGCCAGGTCTTCCCAGGCTGGATGAAGAATAATAAAGCAGGACCTAGTATCAGCCTATGGGCAGCCTTTGATAAGCCAGGGAAAGGGCAGGGCAGATACAGCTGTTTGCAGCAGGGCTTGTGCAGATTGACCATGTGAGATCGAGCTCTTGCCTCTGATGGCAGCAGGGATTCACCACATGCTTGTTTCTCACCTAGGCAGTAGCAGTAAAATTGTAGAATACCCCTGTGCTCTTTGAAATGCTGAGAGGTAGCCTTCAGTTGGTTTTACTTTAGATAAGACCCCAGATATCCTGCTGGCATAAATCAGCTATGCTCCCAAAGCATATGGGAAGTTGGATCTTCAGCCAATATAGACGGGTGCAGCCCCACCAGGGAGTTTGGTGCTGTAGAAGTGCCAATTCTGCACACTGACAGCTTTTACCAGGCTGACTGTGTCAGTCTGGCTGTTGGCTGATGGATACACACCCTTCCTAAGTGGGTTTTCAGTGCTTTGCCCCGTAGATGGGAAGTTTCTCCAAGGCAGGGAGGGCAGTGCAAAGCATCTTGTCTCTCCAAGCTATGCAGAATACTATGCAGAAGAGTACAGAAATGTCTGTCTTTGTCTTCCATGTATAGACCAGTCTTCCTTTCAGCTAAACTAAAAATGATTTTCACTTCAGCTTCTTGGACTGCAGTTTCAGTAAAATTGAGAATTAAGACTCTCCAAATCACAGGACTGGCTTCAAAAGGGAAAGGAGGAGAGGTTTGCTTGATTTGCCTTCTGGATTTTTAGATTTCAGCCTCAAGGATTTTTAGACTTTTCTCCAAAGTCATGTGCATTAAAAAGTTCCTCAAGTAAAATAAGTCAGGAGCAGAAGAGGAGAGGACACAGAGTGGCTTAAGGTCACTCTGAAGCAGTGGCAGGAAGTAGATCAGCTCACTTCAATAGGCAAGGATGTCAGCCAAAAGCTCATGTGGTTTTTAACTGTTCACTTTAAGTGATTTAATTTATATTCTTGATATTTAATACATTCATTTCAATAGCTGTAGACACATTCTCTAAGTGACATACCTCAGCAAAACATTGTGTTACTCTGTATCTTATACTTGGGATTGCAGTTTAACACTGTGCTAACATTCATTCTCTGACTGAAAAAGTTTGAAGAAAATATGGTTAGGATCTGGAATTTATACCTACCAAAAGACAGTTTCTGACTGATTTCAAGCCAGTTTTACATCCTCCAGTATTTATTTTGTTTGCTACTGTAAAAATACAGTAAGAATTAGGAGAGGAGGAAATATTGTTCAGTCTGGGTTTTCATTTAGGATCAGATTTTACCTCTATCACAGAATGCAGGTGCTTTAATCCAAGTACTTCACTACAGATTCTGCATGCAGGCAAGATCTGACCCTGAGTATCTAATGCAATAAAAATCCAGCCTGAGGAATAGTAATTCTCCTGATTAATAATGGACCAGGAGGCTGAAAAGGAAAAAAAAAAAATAATAAAAAAGCTTGACTGCACAGAGGCTGAGCTCGATTTTTGTGCTGAACCTGGGTGGAGAAATAAGGGATGCCCTTCCCACAGGTCTGCAGATATGGTCAAAGGTGTTCATATTTATTATGGCAACATGGCAGGTAGAAAATAAAATTGGGCTATTTCTGGGGCAGAGCTGTACTCATTTTTATCATCCTGCCATGCTGCCTTTTGATGGTCTTTGCCTGTTTTAATAGCTTTGGTTTGTATGCTGCTGCAAGATGAAAAATGTGCCACTTCCTGCATCAAGAGAGAAAAATATCTGCCTTTCTCAAATTAGACTGAAAGGGAGTAAAGAAAGAAGAAAAAAATGTTAAGTGGTCTGTGACAGCAAAGGGCCCTATATATGCTTTCATAATAGTTATTGGTTGAGAAAGTCCAGGTTTTTCTCTTCTCTTCTCTTCTCTTCTCTTCTCTTCTCTTCTCTTCTCTTCTCTTCTCTTCTCTTCTCTTCTCTTCTCTCTCTTCCCCTACCCAGAGACTCCCATTAAATTGCCATTCCCATCCCAGAGACACTGATCCAAACCTACTTAAGAAAAAAAGGAGAATTTATTTCAATTTTGACAGATCAAGCCCAGAATAAAGGAGCAATTGTACCAGGAGATGAGCAATTTCCATAGGTGACCAAGACAAACAGAACAGTGATTTGGGAGTAGAGGATAAAGGACATGCAGGTGACTAATTTGTCACACAGGCCTTAAGGGGAACTCAGTATAAAGGATCTGAGTTTTGACTGTGTGTTGACTTCATTTACATTTTGACTCTTAGATATTCAAGGCAGAACAAGAGAATTATTAATGAAAAAAGTGTGTGGCTCAGCCCTGTCTTGTCTGCTGCCAGCAAGTTTAATCAAAGGATTCCACATAGTTTGCAGAATTATAGAATCATAGAATGTTAGGGGTTGGAAGGGACCTCTGGAGATCATCGAGACCAACCCCCCTCCCAGAGCAGGGCAAAACTAGAGCAGATCACTCAGAAATGCATCCAGATGGGTCTTGAAAGTCTCCAGAGGAGACTCCACAACTTCTCTGGGGAGCCTTTCCAGTGCTCTGTAAACCTTAGAGTAAAGAAGCTCTTCCTCATGTTGAGGTGGAACTTCCTATGCTCTAGTTTGCATCCGTTGCCCCTTGTACTGTTGCAGGGCACAAGTGAAGAGAGGTTGCCTCTTTCTTCTTAACACTCAGCCCTCATATATTTATACACATTCATTAAATCCCCTCTCAGTCTTCTCTTCTTCAGACTAAAAAGCCGCAGGTCTCTCAGCCTTTCCTCAAAAAGTAGATGCTCCAGACCCTTAATTGTCTTTGTAGCCCTCCATTGGACTCCCAGGTAGATCTCTGTCTTGAACTGGGGAACCCAGAACTGAATGTAATACTCCAGGTGAGGTCTCACTAGGGCAGAGTAGAGAGGGAGGAGGACTTCCCTCGATCTGCTGGACACACTCTTCGTAATGCACCCCAGGATACTGATGACTTACATGGTCACAAGGGCACACTGGTGTCCCATGGGTAACTTCTTGTCCATCAGGACTCTGAGGTACTTCTCCATGAAGCCGCTCTCTAGCAGATCACCTCGTAACCTGTACTGGTGCAGTTTATTACTCCTTCCCAGGTGCAGGACTCTGCACTTATTCTTTTTGAACCTCATTAGGTTCCTCTTTGCCCAGCTTTCCAGTCTGTCCAAATCATGCTGAATGTCCACACAGCCTTCAGGTGTATCAGCCAAACCTCCCAGTTTCGTATTATCAGCAAACATCGTAAGAAGACACTGTCCCTTCATCAAGGTTGTTGATGATTTTGAACAGGACTGGACCCAGCACTGATCCTTGGGGAACTCCACTAGTTACAGGTCTCCAGCAGGACTTGGCACCACTGATTAACACTCTTTAGACTCTGTTGTGTAGCCAGTTCTTAATCCATCTTGCTGTCTGTTTTTCTATCTGTTCCTGAGCTTGCTCGTGAGGACGTTATAGGAAACTATGTTAAACACCTTGCTAAGGTCAAGGTAGACTACATCCATTGTTCTCCCTGCATCTACCCATTCAGTCATGATATCATAGAATGCTATCAGATTAGTCAAGAATGACTTCCCCTTGGTAAATCCATGCTGGCTACTCCTGATAACCTTCTCTTCCATGTGCTTAGAGATGACCTGCAGAATGACCCACTCCATCATTTTTCCAGGGATGGAGGTGAGGCTGACTGGTCTGTCATTTGCTGGATCTTCCTTCTTGCCCTTTTTGAAGACTGGAGTGACATTTGCTTTCCTCCAGTCCTCAGGCACGTCTCCTGTTCGCCATGATCTTGAAAAAATGATGGAGAGTGGTAGAGCGACAACATCAGCCAATTCTCTCAACACTCCTGGATTAATCTCATCAGGGCCCATGGACATGTGTGTATTCAATTTTTGTAACTGATCGCTAACCCAGTCTTCATTGACTCATTGAGAGTCATAGATGAGAATCTTCCTTCCTCCAGGCTTTCTCTCCTACATCCAGGGTCTGGAGTTCACAAGGGCTGGTCTTAGAATGTCACAGTTTAGGGTTAGGGTGGCCCCTTAGACTAATAACAGACGCTCTTTGTTAACTCCCCCTTCCCTTCCCAAAGGGGAAGAGAAAGGGAATAAGGGAGAGAGACTTAGAGATTAGAAAAGGAAACTACAACAGCTATAATGAAAATGAAAATAATAATTAAAAAAAAATGTAATATATAGAAATATATACAAAACCAGTATTGAACCCAAACCCCTTTATGGTAATTACATCACTGTCAGCACTTATGCTGTGGAGCAGGTACCAGAGGAGTCCCAGATTGGGCCCCACAGCAGATGGGAGCTGTGTTCAGAAGCTGGATTCTGGTACAGGATTCAGGAACACACAGATTGGGATTGAAGGCAGAACAGAGTCCTCCTCGGAAGAGGACCTGAGACAAGCCAAGCAAAGCTGGCAAAGCTGTCCAAGAAGGGAGAAGAGCCTGGAAGCCCCAAGAGAGAGCTATAGACCCTCCAGATCCCTCTGCTTTATACCAAATATGACGTGTATGGGATGGAATCCCTCGTTGGTCAGTTTGGGGTCACCTGCCCTGTCCACTCCTCCCTGCAGGTGCAGCCTTTCACTTTCCTGCACCCCTTTGTGGTACACAAGATCCAGCAGTGGCCTTGTTCTGCACACCAGTCCTTGGTAGTAACTCTACACAGGCTGCTAACTTCAGAAAAGGCAGTTAGTCAGAAGAATTGAGCTGAAAAGTAGAATCACTGAACAGAATTAGTTCAAACCAGGACACAGGATTAAAGACTGAAGCAAAGAAGATATTTAGCAACTTTGCCTTTTCTGCATCCTCAGTTACCAGGGCTGCCACCTCATTCAGCAGAGAACCCCCATTTTCCCTGTTCTTCCTTTTGCTACTGATATATTTGAAGGAACCCTTTTTGTTCTCTTTTACTTCCTTTGCCAGTTTTTAGTTCTAAGAGGGCTTTGGCCTTTCTTGTTGCTTTCCTACATATCCTGACAACTTCCCTATAGTTCTCCCAAGTGACAAGTCCCTTCTTCCATGAACTGTAACTTTCTTCCACAAGATTTCCTTCAGAAGCTCCTTGCTCATCCATGCACGTCTACTGGATTTTTTACTCAAGGGAACGCACCTATCTTGGGCTTGGAGGAAGAAGAATCCAATTCTAGCACCCCCATGAGAGGGAGTTCAGGATGTCTGTGTGTCCCCTTTTTGCCCCATCACCAGAGCTGATGAAAGGAATCCTTCTAGATGAGCTCTGTCAAAGCATAGTAAGAGCCAGCACCAGCCCTTGTATTTTTGCTAAGCATCAAGAGGACAAAGTAGAAGTTAGAGCACTGCATAGTGGAATTCTGAGGTTTGGGTTTATTTTTTATATGATTTATTAGTGTTATAATTCTCATTAGTGCAATAAGTAAATAAGTGCTTTCCAAAGCCTCCTGTATGACTGAGATCTGGAAGACAAGGCAATGAGTTTCACTGTTTAATATTGTTCATACACTTGGGAGGAGCAAAAGAAAGTATATTTTTTACATATTTCTCTCCTTTTTGCTCAGGTGTGACTCCTACCAGTAGAAAAGACCAAGAATAATGTCAGTTTGTGTTCTGTATACAATACCTTATTTTATGCCCATTTATCAAATGCTTATAATGTGTCTTCTCCCAAAATTGAATAGACATCATTCTTTCAGTATATGGAAAAAAAAGTGCTACATCAAGACCATTTTGACCCTCCACTTGTCTTCTTATTATATTCTTTTATATTCATATCTTTTTTCTTTTTTTTTTTTCCCTTTTTTTTCTATTTGCAATGCAAGAAGCAGAACACAACTACCCAGAGATCTGGATGTAGATAGATAGAAATTCCTGAGCTGTGGAGGCTGCCTAAATTAACTGCAAATGGACATGAGTGTCTCAAAGCTCTGACTTCAGCATCAGCATTTCTCATCTAAGTGCCCAAATGCCTTGCAGGCATGGTCATTTATAAATGCAACAGGCATAACTCAAATGGGGGAAACTAAATGTATGAGAGGGGGAAAAAAAGTGTGTGGCTCACATCAATAACAAGGTAATAAAAGAAACCACCTGTGAAGAAAGCCATGATTAATGAAAACAAATACAAGAAATTGGATATATAAACTATGGCAAAAGGGCTTTAGTTTCAACAGTTTCAAAGTTCAGATCCACTAGTAAAACACAACATAAAAGCTTGTAATATATGAAATAAACAGGGGTATAGGAGATGAAAAAAAATGTGCCATAAAAGTAAGAAGGCTGTTTAAATAAGATGCACAATGCATAACCAAAATAGCCAACAGTACTACAGATCCTAAGGAGGAGAGATCTCTGCAACAAACATTTGTCTGAAATATATTCAATTAATTGCATCTGTGCTTTGCAACCTAAACTAAAAGGCTGCTCTGTCCTTTATTCTAGTCCATTGAAGGGCCTGAGGGATTGCAGCATCACTGGAAATGCATATTTGGTATCAGCACAGCAGGAGTTACAGGGTGTCTCCATTCAGTAGCACTTGCAGAAGATACTGCAAGGAACTTGTGTGCCCACTCAAACCCACATCCTAGTCCTTGGACTTCTTTCCAGTCTCTGAGTTTACCCAGCCTTGGCCTTTCAGGGATGCAGGTGGAGATATCCAAGACGATGGACTTCTGCTCTGGACTGATCTCAGGACTCCTCTTTTTGACTCAGCCAAGCTGCATGAATTTCTGGGTTAATCCTACAAGGAACTAAATATCCCTGCTCCTAGCAGACCTTTGCTGAACCGGTACCTCTTCATTCAGCCTCTGAGAGGGGAGTTAATCACAAAGGAAAACAATTCCCACAGATCTCAGATCTCACATGTCTCAGCCACTCTGCCCTGATGGGCTTATGGCCTTTCTCAGACTAAATAGAGCCTGACTGTCAGATGCTAAACAGACATATTTTAAGGAACAATTTCAAAAAGCTGTGGAAAAATGTGGCTGATTGTCTTTTTTTTTTTTTTATTCGTACTGTAAAGTTTATTTAATAAAAGTAGCAAAATCATTCATGAAAAATTATGATGGAGAATAATTATAGTGATCTAATTTTTATTGTAATACTTATGCCGTAGTAATGGACCAAGAAGTGAAATCAAGACCTTATTGTGATAGATACTATACAAACACAAAGTGAGAACAATTAATCCTTGCTGTGAAAAATGTGTTTATTCTTCAATGAAGACATGAATTCACTGACATGGGTCTTGATAGCACAACTGCCAAATAATTAGTACAGTAGTACCTGTTAATTAAAATGTACTAATTGATAAATCATTAATCCTTGGACAGCCTCAGATAAAAATTCCTTGCTGCCATTGCTTATTGAGCATTTCCTTTTAACAGTCAGTCCCCAAAGGCACCCAAGGCTATTGTTTTATTCTGAGGAGAGCATCTCCAGGGTGGTGGTAATCAGTATTTAAGAGAAGAGAATCCTAAGAATATTGCGTTCTTACTGGGGGGGGGGAATTCTTTCTCTCCAAAAATTGTGCTTGCATCTACCTGAATTCAGAATCCACTAGTGGATACTTCTATACTCATTTAGAAGAAATCTGCATTTGTCTTTCTCAGGAATATTTCATGGTCACAGAAAAGGCCAGTCGAGTTTTTTAATTTTATAGAAAAATCTAACTAATTATGCCAGGTCCAAAAATTCTGTCCCAGTGAAGTTCAAAACCTTTTCTTTTTCCCAGAAAAACATCATCTTCAGTCAGTTAATGTTCTCATGACAAATCCCCAATAAACACCTACAATTATTCTACCGCCTGGGAAACATGCTTAACAGCATTCTTAGCACATTCATTTCCCTGCTGATATGATTCTAAAACATCACTTTGCGAGATGATCATTAAATTGTCTCTGGTTAGTGTTATAAGTGTGAAAAAAAAAAAAAAAAAGCCATCACTCCAGATGGGTAGTCCTGACAGCTTGTCAAAAACACGCACATATGGAGTTTACATGACCACAAAACATAACCCTATCAGCAAGGAGACTGCCTGTCTGAAACAAAGGTTGGTGATTGGCTTGAAAAGATAGAATTGTGCTTCCATTTCTCACATCAGAAGACAGTTAGAAGGAACTTTAACAGACTGTAAATATTGATTCTTGACATTCCCCTGCATGTGGATTTTCAACCATTGTTTTAGTATCATAAATAAATAAATAAATAAATAGGTGAAAAGAAGGAAAAATACATAAAATAGAGCACAGCAGAAGACCATGTAGGAGTAGTTCTTAGAATTACTTAAGTGGAGTAAGGACTAAAGATTCAGTCTGACTTCCCCAGTTTTGATCTTGAAATAAAATAAATGGTTCACTGGAGTTAGATAAAGATAGGTGCCAGTTAGCAATAGTTTTACAGTGCTGCAGCTCAGTTGGGACTACATTTTATGTAGCGAGGGACAGGCCTGGCCATGGAGTACTTGGCATACAGTCCCCATATTGTAGGACCATATTGTAGCCACAAATTGCACAAGGACCTTCCCTGGAAGAAAATGTGGTGTTCTTCAACAGAGCAGGCCTACTTATCTCTCGCTCCTCTGACATTTAAGGGCAAGGTCCCTGAGCATGCTGCCTACACACACCCCTGTGGACAAAGGACAGGAGCATGAAAAATGTTGGTTCATTAAACACCAGTCTGGGTAAAAATATGTTCTGTTGTTGACTCCCACAGGACAACTTGGGGTGCCTGAGTGATAGCATGGGAGGGCTTAAGACAAGAATACCTAGGAAAGTTTCTCTAACCCCTTTTCTCTTGGTTGATTGAAGTATCTTATGGAAGAGACATTCTTACTTGCTTTTTTCTTTGACTTTATTTATACCCAGGAACAAAAAAATACACATGAATGTGAAAACCACCATATTTTACATTTATGGATAGTGGCTCATTTCACGTGAACCCGAAGTTTTTTCCTGAATTTCAAAGGCAGCAGGACTGTCTGCCAGTGTCTGCAAAGGGAGTACAAAAATAATCCTTAATTCAAGCCCTTTATGATCACTGAGGCTTGTAACCATCAGCTATGACATATTTACATCTCCTGTTGCCAGCATGTTCAACAACATGAGTGACATATTTACCCATCACAATAAAAAAAAAATCAAATAGCTTGTTTAGCTGAGCATGTAAGAGAGGAGGCAGTTGATCAAAACCTACCTCACATCAAAAATTATCCCTAAAGAGGTGTGAAAGAGATACAGATCAAGCTGTCATCTCCCAAACAGTCTGTTTGCTGTAACAGGGCCTGTCAGAGAGACAAGTTTGAAAACATCAATGGTGGATGAATTGCAAAAGAGATTCTGATGTGATGGAAAACTCAAGCAACTTCTATAGCCTGCTCACTGTGGTCCCATGGGGTGGGAAGTGGTGTCCTTTATAATTGTTTCTCTTGAGGCACAGTAAGAGCCTGTGTTTTATTGAGCTGCACATGCTCAGGACTCCTTGGGATATGGGCACATGAGTGGAAATGATGGTGTTACCACAGCTCATCAAGTTTCCATCTGTCAGTGAAGATGTTGAGGCATCAGGAATGACCTTGGGAACACTCATAACTTACCTCCATTAGAAAGGAAAACGGAACATAAACCGTGGTGGTTTAAGTTAATACATTTCATTTTACAGCCAGAACAAGCACGAATGTGTGCTCAGTCAGTCACACTGGCTGAGCTGACGGGCAAGGACTTGATATGTTGCAGTGCTGTAAATGCTTTCTGTCATGTGCTTCTGTCCTCAGTTTCAGTCCCTCTACCATTTATCAAAGCTATCATTCCCTACACTTGGCAATTTTCATTTCCAGAATGAACAGGTCATACCTAGTACCTACAGAACCAGACCTCTTCAGAAACTGAAGTAGGCCTGTGTACTGCAACCTTCACCTTCCACTGCAGTCTGAGGTCTACTAATTCATTAATATTTTTTTAGACAGTACTGCCTCTGTAGCTTCCACCACAGCCATTGGAGCAGAAGTCTATAGTTGACACATAGACACATAGAAACATAGCAATGTCTGGGTTGGAAGGGACCTCTAGAGGTCATCTAGTCCAACCCCCCTGCTGAGAGCAGG